>PGTU02012432.1:0-11514 GCA_002896215.2 Cicer echinospermum | reverse complement strand
TATCATTATGTGATCTTGGATTGTGCTCGTAAATTGGTTCTTTTCCCCGAACCAGGAGTTGTTAAGTATTTAGCTGCTAACAAACTCCGAGTGTCGCTAAGCGAAGGGACTCATGAGTTTTTGTCTCTGGAAAATGTGGAGGCAAAGATAAATATGGATATAGAAGATGTGATACTTGTCAACGAGTATCGGGATGTATTTCCAACGGAAATTCCAGGATTTCCACCGGTAAGAGAAGTGGAATTCTTCATTGATTTGCACCCAGGGACGGGACCTATTTCAATGGCACCTTATCGAATGTCGCCATTGGAATTAAATGAGCTCAAAAGCCAAATTGAAGACTTGTTGGAGAAGAAATTCATCCGACCAAGTGTATCACCATGGGAGCTCCAGTTTTGCTAGTTAAGAAGAAGGACGGAAGCTCGCGCCTATGTGTGGATTATTAGACAGCTTAACAAGGAAACTATTAAGAATTGTTATCCTTTGCCACGAATCGATGATTTGATGGATCAATTGAGAGGGGCCGCGATATTTTCGAAGATTGACTTGAAGTCGGGTTACCATCAGATCCGAGTAAGGGAAGGAGACATTCAGAAAACAGCTTTCAGAACCCGCTATGGGCATTATGAATACCAGGTTATGCCGTTTGGAGTTACCAATGCACCGGCAATTTTCATGGACTACATGAACAGAATCTTTAATTCATTCCTTGATAAATTCGTTGCGGTGTCCATTGATGATATATTGATTTATTCAAGGACTGAAGAAGAGCATGGAGAACATTTACGACAAGTTCTTGAGATTTTACGCGAGAAGCGATTGTATGCCAATCTGCCGAAGTGTGAATTTTGACTAGAGAAAGTGAATTTCTTGGGACATGTGATAACCAAGGAAGGAATCGCTGTAGATCTGGCTAAGATTGAGGCGGTTATTGCTTGGAAACAGCCTCAGACGGTCACTGACATACGGAGTTTTGTAGGACTGGCAGGGTACTACAGGAGGTTTATCGAAGGTTTTGCTAAGATTGTGGCTCCACTGACACAACTTACCAGAAAAGATCATCCGTTCGCATGGACGGAGAAGTGTGAAGAAAACTTCCAATTACTAAAGAGAAAATTGACGACCTCGCCTCTTTTGGTATTACCGCAATCAGAAGAACCCTATGAAGTTTATTGTGATGCATCTCACCAAGGGTTAGGATGTGTTCTGATGCAACACAAGAAAGCTGTGGCTTATGCCTCAAGACAATTGAAGATTCATGAGAGAAGCTATCCTACCCATGATTTGGAGCTTGCCGCAGTTGTTTTCGCATTGAAGATCTGGAGGCACTATTTATATGGGTGCGCGTTCACTGTGTTTAGTGACCATAAAAGCATGAAATATTTGTTCGATCAGAAGGAGTTGAACATGCGCCAGAGACGATGGATGGAGACTCTCAAGGATTTTGATTTCACACTGCAGTACCACCCTGGAAAGGCCAATGTAGTGGCTGATGCGTTGAGCAGAAGAAGTGTATCGGTGTCCCTCACTAATTATGGCTAGACAACAAGAGTTGTGGGAAGCTTTTAGAGACCTGCACTTGAACGTAGAGTTTGCACCGGGAATTTTTGAAATTCGGGATGATTAAAATCTCGAGTGGACTACTTGAAGACATTGCGAATTCTCAAGATGACGCCTTAATTCAAGAGAAGAGGAATCTAATAGTACAAGGGAAGACGACTGAGTTCAAGATTGGGGCAGATAATGTTTTGCGGTGTAATGGTAGGATTTGTGTACCAGAAATTACATATATGCGGAAAACGATTTTAGAAGAGGCGCATAAGAGTAAGCTGAGTATTCATCCCAGGGCAACAAAGATGTATCAGGATTTGAGGCAGAATTATTGGTGGCCAGAATGAAGAAACATGTGACGGAATATGTATCCACTTGTCTAACTTGTCAGAAAGCGAAGGTGGAACATCAGCGACCTGCTGGGATGTTGCAACCTTTAGATATACCTGAATGGAAGTGGGACAGCATTTCCATGGATTTTATAACCGGATTACCAAAGACAAGGAGAAAGAATGATTCCATATGGGTGATAGTGGATCGACTAACTAAATCTGCTCACTTTTTGCCGGTAAGGACCACCTATAAGGTAGATCAGCTAACAGAGATCTACATTGCTGAAATTGTGAGGTTACACGGGGTACCATCGAGCATTGTATCAGACCGTGATCCGAAGTTCACATCACATTTTTGGGGAGCATTGCACGAAGCATTGGGAACGAAGCTACGATTGAGTTCAGCTTACCATCACAAACAGACGGGCAGACTGAAAGGACGAATCAGTCCTTGGAAGATCTGTTGAGAGCATGTGTACTAGATGATAGGGGAAGCTGGGATGATGTACTTCCGTTGATTGAATTCACTTACAACAATAGTTTCCATGCAAGTATTGGAATGGCACCATATGAAGCTTTATATGGGCGCAAGTGTCAAACGCCCTTGTGTTGGTATAAAGACGGTGAGAATATGATTGTCGGACCAGAGATGGTGCAACAGACCACAGCTAAAGTAAGGAAGATCAAGGAGAAAATGAAGACTTCACAAGATCGCCAGAAGAGTTACGCGGACAAGCGTCGCAGACTTTTGGAATTCGAACAGGGTGACTATGTATTTCTGAGAGTCACACCTACTACTGGAGTAGGTAGAGCCTTGAAATCGAAGAAGTTGACTCCGAAATTCATTGGACCATATCAGATTTCTGCACGAATTGCGTCGGTTGCTTATCGGATTGCATTACCTCCGATACTGTCCAATATTCATGACGTGTTTCATGTGTCACAGTTGAGGAAATATCTCGCAGATCCATCTCACGTGATCGAACCAGACACAATCCAGCTAAAGGATAACCTGTCGTTCGAAGTACCACCTGTGAGAATTGATGACAGGAAGATTAAGCGGTTGAGGACCAAGGATGTTTCGTTGGTCAAGGTGATTTGGAACCCAATCACTGGAGATGCGACTTGGGAATTGGAGAGCAAGATGAGATAACAACACCCAAAGTTATTTATCGATGCATAGTTTCGAGGACGAAACTAATTTTAGGGGGGGAGTAATGTAAGACCCATAATTTTAAAGTACCATTTATGCATTTTTGGTGTATTTTGGATTTTGGCTCGGAGGCTTCTAAGCCAAAGTTAATAATATTTTGGAGTTTTATAATCAAAAAGATATTTTGATGCCAATTAAAATTTCTCGTCGATAAATAAATTGAATTTAACTGCGATGAATCCTTTACGGATAATTTAATGTGTTTCGAGTGAAACGGTAATTTAACAAATATCTAGATATTTTGAGATATTTGTTAAGTTATATTTATTACCTATATATGTTTGTTTGGAGGGAAAAAGAAAGGAAAACTAGAAGGAAGGAAAAGGAAAGAAAATAGTATAAAAGGAAGGAAGGAAAAAGGAAGAAAGGAAAAACAAAGGAAAGAAAAAGAAAGGAAAGAAAAACGCCATTTTTCCATCGTCTTCTTCCTCTGTCCGCGGCCAAATTCCCTCCTTTCTCCCATTTTCATTTTCGTCGCTTTCTTTTCTTCAAAACTAGTAACCCAAGGTTGGGTGAGAGTTAGATCAAGGTTTTCGCAACTCCACTCTTTCTCTTTGATTCGAAAACGAAGAAAAACGGTATTTGAGATCTAAACACAAACCCCTCCGTTTCTTCTAGATCCAAGCTTCATTCCTCGAAGAGATAGAAGGGAAAATTGCTCACCACCACGCTACGGTGCTAGTGAACTAATTTGGAAGCGGCGTTGCGAGCGGATATTTTACCGGAATTACTCGCGGTACCGGAAACGCACGTTAAAGCTAACGTTGAGGTAAGGGCTCCTTCCAAACTTCTAGTTTGCATTAGGGACTTATCTGTGGTTGTGTGGGAAGGAAATTTTTAGGGTTTAATGTATCGATTTGGGGATAAACGAAACTAATGCGTTATGGGTAAAACCTTAGAGTTAGGTTTTGTTTATATTGATGAATGTTTCGTGGTAAATGAATTTTGAAGTCATTGTGTATGATTATGGGTAAATGCAATTTGATGTATCTGGGTGTTATGTTGCATTGATTTGTGTTCGTTGTATTTGGCGTGCCCATACTTGATGTTTGTTAATTGGTGTGGTTGTTGTGAATTATGGTTTGAATGTGAGAGTATGTTTGAGTTTGTTTCCGTGGAATTTGAAAACCATTAGAGTTAAACGAGTATTAAAAATGGGGAATCTTTTAATACCTCGGTTTACTTAATGTGCATTTGAGGAAAAGGTTTAAGTTAACTGGGCGTTGAGAATGGGGAATCTCTTAATGTCTCGGTTACTTAACTATCGTTTTTGAAAATCGTTCCGGTAAATGAGTATTAAGAATGGGGAATCTCTTAATGACTCGTTTACTGAATGTTTGGTGTGAAAATCGTTTAAGTCAAAAGTATATTAAGAATGGGGAATCTCTTAATATGTCTGTTTGCTTAACGTTTTGTTTTGAAAATCATTAAGATAAATCGGTATTAGGAACGGGGAATCTCTTAATGACTTATTTATTTAATGTTGTTTTGAAAGTCGTTTAAGTTAAATGGGTATTAAAAATGGGGAATCTTTTAATATCTGCATTTGCTTAACGATAGTTGTGGATGGAGTCTGTGTATGCTCATGCATTTCATTTTGGTAAATTGTGTTGGTATATATGACCTCGTAATAAGCGGAATATATCAGAATGTATCAGTTCTTTATGAAATTAATTCAATTTCATACACACAGCGGAAATAAAATTGTGGCATACAAGATTAGCAAGTTTTATTAGATTGATATGAAATTAACCAAGATGCATACAAGTCAAATTAACAGATTAAACAATATTAGTTATTACAGAATATGTTTAACATGCATCTAGTTTTAATCACATATACAGATATAGCAATATAGTAAAATCAAAGGAGTTAAGGGTTAGAGAAGATTGCACCAAGAATTTATACTGGTTCAGTTGTCAACTTGACAACCTACATCCAGTCCTGCAAATCCAAACGAATTTCAGATTTTCTTCTCCAATAGAAAGAATCAATTACAGATTGTCCAGTTTCCTCCCCGAAACCTATCTATCTTAATGATCTCTTTCCTATTGATCACCCTTTGATCCTTGTAGATACTCAGCAACCTATCACAGAATCAAAGTACAACTCTTTCTTGTTGAGCACTCTCACCCAAGAAAGTAGTCACCAGTTTCTAGCTGGATTTTCTCCTTTGTTTTTGTTTCAAAGAATTGTTACAAACAGAATACAGAAAGAACAAAAAGTAGTCTTCAATCTTGGTCAAAATGGCTTCTCACAATTTGGACATTCAAAGATTGTTTATGAGAATCCTTGTCTTTCAAGATCACTTTTCCAGCTATCTTTTTGATTGTTGATAATCCTCTTTTTTCTTTGATCTGAAAAAGTAATCTCAATGGATTAGCCAAGTGTTATTGTGTATCAAGAATATTCAATGTATATTTCAGATTGATATCATTATTATCATTCATGTTATTGAAAGACAGATTGAAGACAGTTTATATAGTTTCTGAAAAACACATTAATCAATCAATTTACCAATCGATTTTGTAAAGGATAAATCAGTCTAATCGATTTGCCAATCGATTATCGTGTGTCTTGTTTTTTCTTGAATCTTGAAACTATATAACCCAATCGATTTACCAATCGATTCTTTAAACAACATTTCTCAGTGATTTATGTTAAGACTGATATGAATCGATTTCGTAATCGATTGCAGATGTTATGTTCAAACTGAAACACATGTCAATCGATTTCGTAATCGATTTGTTAAGTCTTCATAATCGATTAAAAAATACTTAAAATCGATTTGGTCACACGCTCAGAGTTCACTGGGTTTTCAAAAAGGTTTGTCAATCGATTTGCCAATCGATTGTGTTTGAGTCAGTGACTCAGCTATTTTAATACTAATCGATGTGCCAATCGATTTGTATGTATTTGTCTGAAAAACGTTCTTACCTGGGATTTGGTTCAATCGATTTCCCAATCGATTTCGACCAAATTTAACTTGATTGAAATATTACAACATAGATTGTCCAATCGATTTGTATGTCACAGGAAAAGTTATTTTGCAAGTGATTTTTAAGTAATCGATTTGCCAATCGATTACCCTTAAAAACTGGGTTTCCACTATGACTGATCAAATCGATTTCCCAATCGATTTATTTCAATCAGGTTTACTTTGTGAATTGTATAATCGATTTGTCAATCGATTACCCTCAAAACAGGGGTGCTACTGACTTGTGCATTTTCAATTTCTAAATCAGTCAGTCGATTGCCCAATCGATTATATATCAACACAAACAGTTGTGTTTCCTTACACCCTTGTTATGAAATCGATTTCCCAATCGATTTTCTCCAGTCAAAAGTCAACTTTTGTTGATTTCTTGAGTTTCAAGCAACATGTTCCAAGTGTGTAAGATTTGATTGTTGTTCCTGAAATCTTGCTCAATTCAAATATTAGATTTATCATGTATTGTATGAACATTGTTGAATTATTAATTATGTCAAAATTAGGAATCAACGGATCAAAATCCAACAATTGGAAGCACAAGATTGGTTAAAAACCCTAATTGGAACAGAATAAGCCTAGGGAGGATGAAAATGACCTAAATTTTCATCCAATGACACAAATGAACTTATTGCATGCACAAGAATGGTTAAAAACCTTAATTGGACAAGAATAAGTCTATGGTGGACGAAAATGACCTAAATGTTCATCCAATGACACAAACACACCTATTGGATGCACAAGATTGGTTAAAACCCTAATTGGACAAGAATAAGCTTAGGTAGGACGAAAATAACCTAAATGTTAATCCAATGACACAAATGAACTTATTGGATGCACAAGATTGGTTAAAAACCCTAATTGGACTAGAATAAACCTAGGGAGGACGAAAATTACCTAAATGTTCATCCAATGACACAAATGAACTTATTAGATGCACAAGATTAGTTAAAAACCCTAATTGGACTTGAATAAACCTAGGGAGGACGAAAATGACCTAAATGTTAATCCAATGACACAAATGAACTTATTCCACGCACAAAATTAGTTAAAACCCTAATTGGACAAGAATAAGCCTAGGGAGGACGAAAATGACCTAAATGTTCCTCCAATGACACAAATGAACTTATTGCATCCACAAGATTGGTTAAAAACCCTAATTGGGCAAGATTAAGCCTAGGAAGATGAAAATGACCTAAATGTTAATCCAATGACACAAATGAGCTTATTGGATGCACAAGATTGGTTTAAAAATCCTAATAGGACAGAATAAGCAAGGAACAAAATGACGATAAATGTTAATCCAATGAAACAATGAAACTTATTGCATGCACAATATTGGTTAAAAACCTTAATGGACAAGAATAAGTCTAGGGAGGACGAAAATGACCTAAACGTTCATCCAGTGAAACAAACACACCTATTGGATGCACAAGATTGGTTAAAACCCAATGGACAAGAATAAGCTTAGGTAGGACAAAAATAACCTAAATGTTAATCCAATGACACAATGAACTTATTGGATGCACAAATTGGTTAAAAACCCTAATTGGACTAGAATAAACCAATGGAGGACGAAAATTACCTAAATGTTCATCCAATGACACAAATGAACTTATTAGATGCACAAGATTAGTTAAATACCCTAAATGGACATGAATAAACATAGGGAGGACGAAAATGACCTAAATGTTAATTCCAATGACACAAAATGAACTTATTGGAAGCACAAGATTGGTTAAAAACCCTAATTGGACAAGATTAAGTTAGGGAGGATGAAAATGACCTAAATGTTCATTCCAATGACACAAATGAACTTATTGCATGCACAACAATTGGTTAAAAACCTTAATTGGACAAGAATAATCTATGGAGGACGAAAATGACCTAAATGTTCATCCAATGACATACAACAAAAACACACCTATTGGATGCAACAAGATTGGTTAAAAACCCATAATTGAAAGGAATAAGCCTTAGGAAGATTTAAAATGACTAAATGTAATCCAATGACACAAAATGAGCTTATTTGGATCACCAGATTGGTTAAAATCCTAATCGGACAGAATAAAGCATGAGAGGACGAAATGACTATAAATGTTTAATCCAATGAAACAAATAACCGTTATTGCATGAACAATTATTGGTTAAAACCCTTAATTGGACAAGAATTAAATCTAGGGAGGACGGAAATAAACCTAATGTTCATCCAGTGGAAACAAACACCACCTATTGGATTGCACAAGATTGGTTAAAAGCCCTTAATTTGGACTGAATAACCTAGGAGGACAAAATAACCTAAATGTTATCAGTGACACTATACGCACACCTATTGATGCACAAGATTGGTTAAAAATTCCTAATTGGACTGAATAAACTAGAGGACGAAAATGACCTAAATGTTTATCCAATCACACAAATGAACTTATTGGGTGCACAAGATTGGTTAAAAACCATAATTGGACAAAATTAAGTCTCTGGAGGAGGAAAATGACCTAAATGTCATGCAACGCACACAAATGAACTTATTGGATGCACTAGATGGGTTAAAAACACTAATTGGACAAGAATAAGCCTAGGAGGACGAAAATGACCTAAATGTTTATCCAATGACAAAAATGAACTTATTGGATGCACAAGATTGGTTAAATACCCTAATTAGACAAAAATAAGCCTGGAAGGACGAAAATGACCTGAATGTTTATCCAATGACCACAAATGAACTTATTAGATGGCACAAGATTAGATTAAAAACCCTAATTGGACTTGAATAAACCTAGGGAGGACGAAAATGACCTAAATGTTAATCCAATGACACAAATGAACTTATTGACGCACAAAATTGTGATAAAAACCCTAATTCGGACAGAATAAGCCTAAGGAGGACGAAAATGACCTTAATGTTCCACCCAATGACACAAATGAATTTATTGCATGCACAAGATTAGTGTAAAAACCTTAATTGGACAAGATAAGTCTATGCGGGACAGAAAAATGACCAAAATGTTCAATCCAATGACAAATACACACCTATTGGATGGCACAAAGTTGGTTAAAAAACCCTAATTGGACAAAATAGCCATAGGAAGGTGAAAATGACTTAAATGTTAATCCAACGGACACAAATGAACTTATTGGATGCACAAGATTTTGTAAAAATCGTAATTGGACAAGAATAAGCATATGGCACGCAAAAATGACCTAAATGTTAATCAATACACAAATGAACTTATTGCATGCACAAGATTGGTTAAAACCTTATATGGACAAGAGATAAGTCTAGGGAGGACGAAAATGACCTAAATGTTCATCAATGACACAACACACCTAGTTTGGATGCACAAGATTGTGTTAAAACACCTAATGACATGAATAAACCTAGGGAGGACAAAATGTCCTAAATGTTATTCAATGACACAAATGAACTATTTGGATGCACCAGATGGTTAAAAACCCTAATGGACAAGGAATAAGCCTAAGGAGGACGAAAATGACCTTAAATGTTCATCAAATGACACAAATGAACTTATTGCATGCAAAAGATTGGTTAAAAACCCTAATTGGACAAGAATAAGTCTACGGAGGAGGAAAATGACCTAAATGTTCATGCAACGACACAATGAACTTATTGATGCACAGATTGGTTTAAAAAACCTAATGGACAAGAATAAAGCCTAAGAGAGGACGGAAAATGACCTAAATGTTTATCCAATGACCAAATGAACTTATTGGATGCACAAGATTGGTTAATACCCTAATTAGACAAATAAAGCCTTGGAAGGACGAAAATGACCTGAATGTTTATCCAATGACACAAATGAACTTATTAGATGCACAAGATTAGTTAAAACCCTAATTGGACTGAATAAACATAGGGAGGACGAAAATGACCTAAATGTTAATCCATGACACAAAATGAACTTATTGGACGCACAAAATTGGATAAAAACCCTAATTCGACAAGAATAAAGCCTAAGGAGGACGAAAATGACCTAATGTTCCACCAATGACACAAATGAATTATTGCATGCACAAGATTGGTAAAACCTTAATTGGACAAGAATAAGTCTATGGTGGACAAAAATGACCAAAATGTTCATCCATGACAAATACACAACCTATGGATGCACAAGATTGGTTAAAAAACCCTAAATTGGACAAGAATTAAGCCTAGGGGAAAATGAAAAATGACTTAAATGTTTAATCCACGATCACCAAATGAACTTATTGGATGCACAAGATTTGTTAAAATCGTAATGGACAAGAATAAGCATAGGGAGCACGAAAATGACCTAATGTTATCAATGACACAAATGAACTTATTGGCAGCAAAGATTGGTTAAAAACCTTATAATGGAACAAGAATAAGTTTCTAGGGAGGAACGAAAGGACCTAAATTGTTCATCACAATGACACAAAACACACACTATGGATGCACAAGATTTTGGTTTAAAAACCCTAATTGGACATGAATAAACCTAGGGAGAGACGAAAATGTCCTAATGTTAATTGCATGACCACAAATGAACTATTTGGATGCACAAGATTGGTTAAAAACCCTAATTGAAACGAAGAATAAGCTAAGGAGGACGAAAATGACCTAAATGTTCATCCAAGACCACAAATGAACTTATTGCATTGCAAAAGATTGTCTAAAAAACCCTATTGGACAGGAATAAAGTCTAGGGAGGATGAAAAATGGCCTAAATATTCATCCAATGACACAAACACACCTTTGGATGCACAAGATTGGTTAAAAACCCTTTATTGGACAAGAATAAGCCTTGGGAGGAAAATGACCTAAATGTTAATCCAATGACACAAATAAACTTATTGGATGCACAAGATTGGTTAAAAACCCTAATTGGACAGAATAAGCCTAGGAGGATGAAAAATCACCTAAATGTTCATCCAATACATTAAACAAAACTTATTGGATGCCACAACATTGGTTAAACCCTAATTGGACCAAGAATAAGCCTTAAGGAAGATGAAAATTACCTAAATGTTCATGTCCAATGACACATATGAACTTATATTGCATGCACAAGATTTGGTGAAAACCCTAATTGGACAAGAATAAGTCTAGGAGGACGAAAATGAGCCTAATGTTCATCCAATGACACAAACATACCTATTGGATGCACAGATTGGTAAAAACCCTTATTGGACGAAGAATTAGCCTTGGGAGGACGAAATGACCTACAATGATCCAATGACATAAATGAACTGATTGGGATGCACAAGATTGGTTAAATACCCTAATGTGACAAGAATATAGCCAGGGAGGGATGGAAAAGACCCCTAAAATGTTCATCCAATGACATAAACAAACTTATTGGATTGCACGACATTGGTTAAACCCTAATTGTGACAAGAATAGCCTAGTGAGGACGAAATGACCAAATGTTCATCCAATGAATCTCTCT
>PGTU02012431.1:0-28216 GCA_002896215.2 Cicer echinospermum | reverse complement strand
AGTAGAACATAACATATTATAGACAATCAGTTCACACAATCAGTAGAACAGAAATCAGAATCTCTGTAACTTTATTAACATATATGTAACTCTGTAATTTACAACCTAAGTAACTACATTCAGATACATATATACAACCTAATTTACAACCTAATTACCTACATTCAGATACGTATATATATATTATATAACCTAATTTACAACCTAAACTACATTCAGATCCATTATATAATAACTAACAGATCCATTTATATGCATATAATAACTATGATCATTTACAGCAATAATAACTATAATACATTATATGCATATATTGTGTCCTATGATCATTTACATATAATAACTAACAGAATATACATTATATGCACTAGCTACCATATAATATTCAGATCCCTTGCCCAGCAGCAAGCTATTTCCCAGAAAATCAAATAATTTTCATGTCAAGCACGTACTGATACCATTCTTCCTTTAATTCCATCAGATCTTCCTCAGAATATGATGGACTGGAATTGGCAAAGTACTGCAATATAAAAATTGAACATATTATATTAAGTTAGTATCAAATATATAGATAAATTTATATATGAAAATCATATAATGCAA
This sequence comes from Cicer echinospermum, assembly GCA_002896215.2. Taxonomy (NCBI): domain Eukaryota; kingdom Viridiplantae; phylum Streptophyta; class Magnoliopsida; order Fabales; family Fabaceae; genus Cicer; species Cicer echinospermum. The sequence continues at coordinate 27,613 of PGTU02012431.1, read as the reverse complement.
ATACCGTACGTTTCTGGGATAATAGTTTTATGCTTCTCAACAATCTCCTTCATGAATCTCAATATGTAGTACCCACAGTCGATGTTATTTGTTTGACGAGGGCACTTTATTGAGATCCATGTAATGTTATTAGACTTCTGCTTCGACACTTTAGCACCTCTTTGAGCTCGATAAACTTTTAAGGCACTATCGAATGAATAAATGTGATTATTAGAGCATGAATATTTATATATATATATATATATATTATATATATATATATATATATATATATATAAATATATATATGTAAGAAATAAATGAATATTTACTTACGTGTCGAGCATAGTCTTATTTCGGGGTGATTGGTGTAATTTCCGTGCACGGATCCAAATAGTATACAACTCAGAGACCGCATTGACTGCAAATAGCACCCAATGTGCCTACACACAACAAAAAAATTGGTTAAGCAATTTTGTTTATAGACAACTAATAAATTAAATTCTCATCAATTTAAAAAAGATAAAATTACGTACGCTGAATTATATGGTGCCCAAGAACATTTATCACTTTCTTTATTTCCTAAAAAACATATCTACAATGTAGTTTTTTACATTCTCTGGATCGAGTTTCCACATCGACATCTTATGTGGAGACAAGAATGAGTATTTATTGACAGTTTCCTCGTGCACACGACCTTCTCGTAAAAAAACCTTCAATGAAAAATTTTAAACTAGATTTAATTACCAATACATTTAATTAATTACAAATAAAATGCAATTAAAAGTATTTTTTATACCTTATGTACAAGCTGATTACAGTAGCACTCAGCTCCTTATGTTCGAGAAGTTCGTACATGTGCTCCTTTTCGAGGTATTCAATATACTCATCTCCAAAGATGTCTTTATTCATTTGTACGATGGGCGAATCGTTGCTGCTGCCCATGTTCCTTTTTATTTGGATGTCAAGACACGCCCCGTATTTACCAAGGCGTGGCTGACTTTTATTAGGAGTAGCAGCAGCAGCGACCGATTTTCCCCGATCCAGATTTTTTGTTGCTGCAAGTTTGGCAGCTTTATTACCCTCCAGCCTTTGTAGTTTGGCAGCCCTATTAACCTCCAATTTTGAGGTTTGCTGCCTTTTTTTGGCTGTAGGGGTGGTTTATTATATTGGACCTACAAAAATGAGGTAAAATGTTAGTTTATTGAATCTGAAAAAAATGAAAAAACCATAGGCAATAAATGTGACAAACCTTTTCGGGAGATGTAACTGATTTGTCCTTGGGAATCTTTTTTTTGAGGGCAACAAGGTGTGTGTGGCCATGCCACGTAACTGCCAATAGCGTCGCTTAAGAACTTCATATCTCCATCGTTGTCCGGTATGGGCAACGGTGCAGTTGGTTCGAAAGCAACCGTAGGCGATACTTTGACATGGCCCGCGGGGATCGGAATATTGTGCAATACTTCTCCCGAAGTATTGTACAATATTCCTTCCCACATTCCGTTGAGTCGGCGAGGACAACAAGTATAGGACACATGTAGTGACACCCTACATCAATAGTTTAAAACATAAGTACAGTTAATATATAAGTTTAGGGTTTAATACATAAGTAATTACATAAGCAAGTAAGTAGTAAGTAATTAATTACCTCGGAATACTCTTCAAACCGACGTTGCAACTCCCGGTTTCACTCTCCATTTGTATTTCAGGTTGGAGCTGAACCGGAAGTTGCTTGTCTTTATTCGTATTCACCAAGAGTGCCACTTGCTCCGATAGGATTCTGAGCTTCTCTAATACTTCCTCGTTGGAAAGGTTTTTGGCGCTTCTCTTGAGGAAAAAAGCTTTTGGGAGTTACGCCAAATCCTTTCCCCTCACTCGACCGGAATACTCAGGGACATTAGACACTTTCCAAGAATGTCCCTGCACGTATCCTTGTTGCCCTCTTGAGTTTCAGAACTTTGTTCAAATAATTCCTAAAATACATGTAACATTAAAAAGATAAGTTCAATAGCATTTTTAAAATACAATATTAAAAAAATATTAAGTGATAATATACTTACAACAAAGTTCTACAACTTTCTTGACATTTTCATTATCACCACTCCTTCTTTATTAACACGCGCTTCCTTCCACAATATATGACGACCTAAGGTTGATCGGCTTGGGTGTCTTTTCTCTATTCGTTAAAATCATAAACAAAATAATACAAATTAGTTACACACTATAGTTTATAATACAAATTACTTCATTATATAAAAGTGATGTTTAATTACTTACAATTTGTTGTTCAAGGCGTGCATATCCCATACGTGATTCTTGTATGGGTGTTTTGGGTTGCTTGCCCGTTCGCGATTTGCCTTAGTAATATTCTATATAAAAAAAAAATAGCAATTGTGTAAAAAGTTAAAATACGCTACGAATATGAATAATAAAACACAAATGCTAATAAATTAATCACTTACGACAAACGCCGGGTCAGAACGTTTGGAAACAAATGCACTCCATTCATCCTTTGATATATAATGTTGATATATCTTTGGAGGTTCAGCATTTGTGTTTCCTTCTCTATCTTTTAGATAGAAATTTGAGAGATGGGATCTAAATCCACGATGGATTTTCCCAGCAACTCTCAAAACATATGACTTTCGTTCCTCATCAAGAACAAAAGTGGTCTGCAATGAAAACAATTATAAGTAATGTATTTTACAGAAAAAAAATTATAAATGACAAAAGAGTAGATCAAAATATTTACTTGAATGTCAGTCCAGATGATATCTTTGGCATCCTTCAACGCCTTATCTCTCCAGTTGTCTATTGTTATTGGGACATTTTGACGAACAACAGCCCCAATGTAGCTTACAAACATGGAGCTGTTGGGGTCAACTGGCTGACCACTCTCGTTCCAGCCAACCTAATAAACTCATATAGTAAGTACATGCCCTAAACCCTAAAAAAAGAATAAAAAAACACACAGCAAACAAAGTATAGTATACCTCAAATTAATGCCACTACTCCGTGCTTTAATCACCTTTTGCATGATAGTTGCACCACGTTTGACTTCTTTTTCATAAGTCTTAGAGGTGCCAACTTCTTCATTTTGAACTTCTAAATCTTGTTTGTATCCATTTAACTACAACAAGTTCAACATGCACTTTAGTATAACATCAACAAGCTCAACATGCATCATGCATTATTATAAACAAACTCAACATGTATCAGTATATCTTAAAAAGCTCAACATGCATTTTAATGATTACAAAAATTTATAACATCAATACCTGAATAATGGTTCGAAGAAGATGAAATGTAAAGAAAGAGGGAACGCAGAAAGTTCACAGAAATATGGTTCAAAGAAATAGGATATTGAAGAAATACGTAATGAGGGTTACGTATTTCAATGAGAATATATTGTGTGAAATGGGAGAGATGATCTTGGATGGAAATAAGGTTCGAAATGAAGGAGATGATCGTGGAAATAAGGTTCGTAAAGGACGGGATGATAGGGTTTGCAAAAGAAGAGAAGAAATGAAGGTTGAGATGATAGTGAAGTTTACGTAATGAAGAGGAAACTGAAGAGGTAACTGTTATATATACGTAACACTTTTACAGCGCTTTTTATAAGCCTTTTACAACGCTTATTTTGTAAAGCGCTCTAAAAGGCTTCTTTAGTTAAATTTTTAAAGGCTCTTTTACAGCGCTTTCCCAAAAAGCGCTGTAAAAGACCTCCGTGTGTTATTATGTTATATGAATGCCTTTTACAGCGCTTTCACACATAAGCGCTCTAAAAGGCTTCTTTAGTTAAATTTTTAAAAGGCTCTTTTACAGCGCTTTTTTCAAATAAGCGCTGTAAAAGACCTCCGTGTGTTATTATGTTATTTGAATGCCTTTTACAGCGCTTTTACACATAAGCGCTCTTTTACAGCGCTTTTCCCAAATAAGCGCTGTAAAAAGACCTCCGTGTGTTATTATGTTATATGAATGTTTTTTAAAGCCTTTTACAGCGCTTTTTCACATAAGCGCTCTAAAATGTCTCTTTATGTTAATTTTAAAAGGCTCTTTTACAGCGCTTTTTCCAAATAAGCGCTGTAAAAGGCCTTATTGTTTTTTGTGTTTTGTTATGTTATGTTATTTTTTAAACAAGCTCAACATGCATGCAAAACCCACATAGTAGTAGCTGGTCACCACAAAAATCCCTTCCTCTTCACCAAACTCTCTCCTTTTATGCATCTTCTTCACAAACATCAAAGCTTACTCTTTCACAATTCAATCTCCACCTCAACACCTTTTTATCTCTTTACATTCTCTTTCCTTCTTAAATCGAAACTTAATTGGTATTCAGGATCATTGCCATGTTGCGAAAAATGGGTTTGTGTCTGGTGTTTTTGGGGATTCCCATGATGCGTACAAGGTGTTTGAAGAAATGGGTTTGTGTCTGATGTTTTTTGGATTCCCATGATGCGTACAAGGTGTTTGAAGAAATGGGTTTGTGTCTGATGTTTTTTGAATCCCATGATGCGTACAAGGTGTTTGAAGAAATTAGGTGTCTGATGAATATTATTTTTAAAGCCATTTTACAGCGCTTTGGCAAACAAGCGCTGTAAAATGTCTTTTTACTCACTTTCAAAAGAGTCGTTTACAGCGCTTTGTGTGAAAAGCGTTGTAAAAGGTATAAAACACTCATTATTTTATTTTTTAAAAGGATCTTTTACAGCGCTTTTTTAAGATAAGCGCTGTTAAAATGTCTCTTTATTTTATTTTTTGTGTTTGGTTTATTTGGGTTGGGATGACATTAAAACCTTTTTATCATTGTTTATTGGATTAAAAATATTGTTATCATTGTCTTTATCACAATACTTTAGGAGATGATGAATTATTAGAAATGAGTATTCTGAAGAAATCTATATATATATATGCACTGAGCAAAAGAGAATCTCTCTATTCAGTTCAGTTCATGTAAATTACTAATTTATATTCAGTTCAGTTCATGTAAATCAAGCTAAATATAAAACACTCATTGTTACATGAACTTGGTATAAAACACTCAAATCAAGCTAAATATAAGCAGAAAATAAATTAATCAGAAAATAAATTAATCAGAACTAGTATAAAACACTCAATTCAGATTACATGCATATTTACAATAACACAGTTCAGATTACATGCATAGCTTATATAAAACAATTAAACATATACATTAAGATGCCCTTCTTCTTTTCCTGGTGACATTCACATTTGTTTGTCCATTTACAATACGAAACGATGGATTAATCCAAATTCCCTCATCATGATCATCTCTAAGATATAAACCATCATCAGTTGAATCAATTTCATGTGGTTGTTGTGATGTTGCAAATAAAAGATCATTACCAACATCTTCATCATTATTGTTATCATCACTTATTTTATTGGTCGATAGGACAACAGACCATTTATCATTAGAAGGATCAGTGACATAAAACACTTGTTGAGCTTGCGACGCTAAAATAAAAGGCTCGTCTTTGTATCCCACCCTATTAAAATCGACAAGCAAGAATCCTGACTCATCAATCCGAACGCCATTATTATTATCGACCCACTTGCAACCAAATATGGGAACACGAAACATTGTGTAGTCTAACTCCCATATGCGCTCGATAACCCCAAAATATGATAGATTTGCATATATTGGGTTTTTGTCTTTTGCACTTGAGACATGCATCGCTTCAGCTACGAGAGTGACTCCACTATTTTGCATAGTGGTCTGATCATCTTGTTCTTTGGTATAAAAATGTGTAGCCGTTAATAACATAACCAGTGTAAGAAAAGACATGTAAGCTCGGACCATTTGCTAGCCACCTCAATCTATTTGAAATTGATCCGGGGTCTATATCAAATTTTGACATTATGTGATTTTTTAACCATGTTACAAAACTTCGATTGTGCTCTCGAGTTATCCAATTTTGATTCCTATTCATGTTCAAACGAGATAACTGATCAATGTGTATTGTAACATACGGTTGAACCTCATCATCATTGTGCAGAACATACAATTGTGCCTGCTCCCATTCTGTCCTTGATATAGTCAGTAGTCTCCTTCCAGTTATCCCTTCTCCTGATAGTCTTCCAAAATGACGAGACATGGGAAGCCCTATGGATTCAACATTGGACAGATATTCAGTACAAAATTCAGCAGCCTCTTCAACAATGTATCGTTCAGCAATACAACCTTCTAGTCGACTTCTACTTTTTACGTACCCTTTTAATATTTTCATATATCGTTCTATCGGATACATCCATCTCATATAAGCTGGCCCACAAAGTTGTGTCTCCTTAACCAGATGAACAGTAAGGTGAACCATTATATCAAAAAACGATGGTGGGAAATACATTTCAAGCTCACACAAAGTAACAACAATTTCCCTCTGCAATGTCGGTAATTTCTGAGGGTCGATCACTTTACTACAAATTTCCCTGAAGAAGAAACATAATCTAGTTAAGGCTAGTCGAACTTTTTCAGGTAAAATGGAACGTATACCTATTGGTAGCAAATGCTCCATTATAATATGACAATCATGGGTCTTCAAACCTTTTAACTTGAGGTCTTTCATACAAACCAAATTTTTAATGTTCGAAGAGTATCCTTCTGGAACTTTAACTTCGTGTAGAAATTTACATAAAACATTTTTTCCTTTCTAGATAGAGTATGAGCGGCTGGAGGTAGATATGTGCGATTTCCTTTCTTTGCTGGAGCCAGTTCATTTCTTATTCCCATATCGACCAAGTCCAATCTTGCATTGACGCCATCTTTAGACTTTCCTGGAACATTGAGTAACGTACCAATAACACTTTCAAATACATTTTTTTCAATATGCATCACATCGAGGAAATGTCTTACATACAAATGACTTCCAATATGGCAATTCAAAGAAAATTGACTTTTTCTTCCACCCAGTTTTCACCAGCTCTCCCGCAAAAGGTTTGCCAAATTTATTGGTCAAACCTTGTACTTTTTCAAGTATTTGATATCCAGTCGGTGCTAAAGGAGCTTTACCTTCCTCTGATTTTCCATTGAATGCATTTCTCCACCCACGATACTGATGACTATAAGGTAAAAATCTACGATGTCCAAGAAACACATTCTTCTTACAATGTTTCAACCGCATCCAATTTGTACTCTCTTCACATATAGGACATTCACACTGACCTTTAATGCTATATCCTGATAAATTACCATATGCTGGAAAATCATTAATTGTGCCGAACAACATAGCCCTCAAATTGAAATACTCTTTCCTATACCCATCATAAACTTCCACACCTGTCTCCCACAGAATTTTTTAAATCTTCAATTAAAGGAGTCAAGTATACGTCGATATCATTCCCCGGTTGTTTGGGTCCAGAAATTAACAGAGACAACATCATAAACTTACGCTTCATACATAACCATGGAGGTAGGTTATATATTACCAAAATCACAGGCCACGTGCTATGTGAGATGCTTTGAAGACCATGTGGGTTCATTCCATCAGTAGAAAGTGCAAGTCTTAGATTTCTTGACTCTATCCCGAATTCAGGATACTCGTGATCAATTTTTGCCCATTGTGGGGAATCTGCAGGGTGTCGAAACATTCCATCTCTAATTCTTTCATCTGCATGCATGTCAAGTGTTTTGAATCTTCTTCACTGCGATACATGCGCCTAAATCTTGGTATTATAGGAAAATACCACACGACTTTTGCTGGAGTAGATTCTTTCTTCTTATATCGAGAGACATTGCATTTCGGACACGCCTTAAGTAGTTCATATTCGTTTCGAAATAAATGCAATCGTTAGGACACGCATGAATCCTTTCGTAACTCATTCCAATAGAACACAAAATTCGTTTAGCCTCGTAGGGTTCGACTGGGAAGTTCATTATCTTCTGGCAACATATCTTTTATGAGTGTTAATAATTCTGTAAAGCTTTTATCAGACCATCCATTACTCGCTTTTAAGTTGTACAACTTTAATATCGCTGACAGTCTTGTGAATTTAGTACAACCATTATATAATTCTTTCTCTGCATCACTCAACAAACTTTCAAACATTTTAGGACAATCTCGAAGATCTTCTTCAACTGCTTTTGCAATCTCATCAACTCGGTCCGGCTCATATGTATCTGTATCGAAGTCAGTTGAAGCATATGTCTAACTATTCTCAAATTAATGTTTCCTTTTTTTTTTTCTCACCATGTCTTATCCAACATGTGTAGCTTTGATCAATTCCATTACATACTAGATGTCCTTCTAATTCATCTTGTCTAACACGTTTTCCAAAACAACATTTTAAACAAGGACAAACTACTATATTTGGATCTTTTGCATTCTTCACTGCAAACTCAACAAACTCCTTCACTCCAATTTCATACTCTTTTGACAATCGATTGGCTGAAATCCATTTCCTATCCATATTATACCACCTATATAAATGCAGTAACAAAAATAATAAGCTTTCAAAACATATCAACAAGTTTCAAAAAGAAACCAATATCAACTAACAATTTCAAAACAGAACAGATCATGTGGTATGCGTTTTTTGACAATTTCAAAACATAACAGATCATGTGTAAAAGAGATTTAATATATATATATATATATAACAATTTTTAGTAGATTTAATATATATGTAACAAAATATAACAGATCATGTGTAAAAAATACCTTAGACAACGTAGATGGCCGCACAGTACGTAGAGGATATTAGGGTTCCCAACGTATATAATTATTTGAAAGATGTAGAGGATATGAGGGTTTCCAACGTATATAATTATTTAAAGATGTATTTTACAGCGCTTGTGAAAAAAAGCGCTGTAATAGGTAGTTAAATTCAATGAAAGCACATGTATTTTACAGCGCTTGTGAAAAAAGCGTTGTAATAGGTAGTTAAATTCAATGAAAGCGCATGTGTTTTACAGCGCTTGTGAAAAAAAGCGCTGTAATAGGTAGTTAAATTCAATGAAAGCGCATGTGTTTTACAGCGCTTGTGAAAAAAGCGCTGTAACTGATACGCGAAAGCGCTTCCTTTTACAGCGCTTTTTTGACAAGCGTTGTAAAAGCCTTATAACGTGATGCGCAAACGTTATATGACCTACTACAGCGCTTGTTTTACAGCGCTTTGAATCAAAAGCGCTGTAATAGGTTCCGTTATTTTTAAAATATAATTACAACAGCGCTTGTGTTTAGCAAGCGCTGTAAAATGGGCGCTGTTAAATGTCATTTTTGGCGTAGTGTCTGTAGTTTTTGCTTGAATTTGAAAAAATGAGGTTGATCAGTTTGTTAGTTATTATATTAAATATAGTAAGATAATCATTTCGTATACAGTTGATGTATATGTCAAACCTTTTCTGGTGAAGTGACTGACTCGTTGTGAGGCTGAACCTTCTTACCATTCCTTTTAGAATTTGTAGGAATCTAAATAAATATGAAACTAAAGAAATTAGTTATCGATTAAATAATTTCTGATAAAATATATATGTACAAAATATATGAATGATAGTAATGTTTTCAACATACCATATCTATGCAAACAAAAATTTTGGGGCATGCCACATAACTACTTATTGCTTCTTCCAACAACTTCATATCTTCATCATTGTCAGGTATATGCAATAGTGCAAGTGGTTCTAAAGCAATCACATGTGAAACATTAAAATAGCCGATAGAGATCGAATTATGATGTAATATTTCTACTAAAGTATTGTATAGTGTTCTTTTTCCAACCATACATTAAGTAGGGGAAGATAAATAGAGCACACAAGACGAGACACCCTAAATCAATGATTAATACATAAATCAATTCATGTACTTAGTATGTGAAACAATTAGATTGAATGAATTTCTTAATTCATTAAGTAATTACCTCTGAAAGACTTTTACGAGCAATGTTGCAACTACCATTTTCACTTGCTCTGTTAGATTTTTCAGCACATCTAATATTTGCTCATTAGATGGATTTGTGTGTTTATCATGTGAAAAGTAGTTTTTTGGAGTTACGTCAAATCATTTGCCTCTCACACGGCCAAAATACCCAAGAACATTCAATGACTTACCAAGTATGTCCTTGCAACTAAGTTGTTGAATCTCCTCTTGAGATGAACATTGTTCTAGTTCTCCTAACATACATGTAGTATTAAAAAGATACATTTATTATCATTTTTAAAAGACAATAATAAAAAAATTAAAGTGATAATATACTTACACATTGTTCTATCACTTGTTGAACATTTCCATTATCAACTAGTCCATGCTTATTCAAACGAGCCTCATTCCACAAAATAAGAGGACCTAATGGTTGATCTGATTTCGCCTCTTGAAGTTATTCGTTAAGACATTTAATCATATTATGTAGAAACTATAGTTATAATCTACGATGTTGTATAAATTTATATTTACTTACAATTTTTTGCTCTAAACATGCATACACCATGTGTGACTTTTTGTATGGATGTTAGGAATTTAATGCTCTCTCTCTCGATTTACAGTACTTATACACTATATAAAAAATAATGGTATTGTAAAAAAAATGCTAAGAATATGAATAAAACACACATGCTAATAAATTAATATTACCACAAAAGCGGAGTATGCACGTTTAGCTACAAAAGCACTCCACTCTTCAGGTGACATGTAGTGTTTTTATATTTTCGGAGCTTCGTCATTCAAATTTCCATCAACATCTCTTAAGTAGTACTTTGTCAAGTGAGATCTAAAAATTCTATGTAATTTTCCGGCAACTCTAAGTACATAATGTTTTCGCACATCATCAACGTTAAAATCCAACTGCAAACCAATTAAAGAAAGAGGTTGAGTAAAAGTATTTCAATGGAAAAAATGCCAACTAACAAATAAGTGGAGTACAAAAGTTACTTGTATATCATTCCGCATGATATCTATAGCATCCTTCAAAGTTTTGTCTCTCCAATCATCAATTGTGTTTATCATCATGGAACTGTTGGGCTCAATTGGCTGCCCATTTTTATTACATCCTACCTAATAAACTCATAGAGTAAGTGCATGTTTTTAAAAAAGATACAAAATAAATTCTAAACAAGGTATAGTATACCTCAGATTTTATTCTACTACTTTTTGCTTTGATGACCTTATGCATAATAGTCGCCCCACGATTAACTTCATTTTCATATATAATTATGAGTAGTGATATTTTCCTCATTTTGACGAGCGCAGTCATCATCAAAATCCATTAATCTACACATTTTACACATTAGAATTATAAAACCAGTACAAGCGGATACACAAAATTAATGAACAGCAATGGGGGCACATACAAGGATTAACAAGGTAGTGCACAATACAAGGTTTAGCAGAATTAGCAGTGAATAATACAAAGTAGCAGAGTTACAATACAAGGTAACATGAATTAAGGTAGCAAATCAACAATGCAATTATCAAATGATACAAGCAGGTAGTAGAATTAAAGGAGAATAATACAGTTGAAACAACAAAAAAGCAATCAAACATAATACAAGTATAACCAGCAGAAAAGTATAATACAAGCAGAAAAAGGTTAACTTCAGAACATATTTAAAAGAAATAATAATAATAATAATAATAATAATAATAATAATAATAATAATAATAATAATAATAATAATAATAATAATAATAATAATAATAATAATAATAATAATAATAATAATAATAATAATAATTTTGATTAAGGAATTACCTCTTCCACCTTCAATGTTACAACTAAAGGAATCAATTTCTTGCAATAATATAAAAAGGGTAACTTTAGAACAAAGATATTGGTTTACTGTGAACCTGAAAGTGCCAAGTAGTTTCTCATTGACGAAAAATTAGGATCAAAGAAAGAAAGATAAAATTAAAGGACAGGTGAGAACAGAGGAAAATAAGTAGATGATTAGAACTAAATTCAATTTCCTGTGAACTATATCACCATATTTTGCATTCTAATGCCTTCTTTTAATTAGTATCTCTTCCTAGAGAGATGTTTCACTTGTGATGAAATAAAACACTGCTGCTCCTAGTTTCCCCTGCCATAATTATTATCTTAAGGTCTTTATCAACATGCTGAGTTAAATTCCTATTTTCTTTTGCATATTGTTGCATCTATTTGTATCTTAATAGCAATAAAATTCAACCAACATCCCTCATCATATACCAAAAACTAAAAGGAACAAAAAATCCAGCATTATGGAGACTTTGTTCCTCTGATGAGCGATGGGTACGAAGTTGTGTATTGTATTATTAGCGCCAACTTTATATATCTTGATTATGGTGCTTGAACCAACTACTACCCCAGTTAATGAGAAACTTTCCTATAGCTAAATATTTATATAATATTCTCTATGTTCTTTAATATGGAGACTCATTCACTTAAATGGCTGCAAGATTGGTTAATGGCATGATCTGCTACAACCATTGATGATATATTTGGTCAAAGTAGAATCACTGGGACCGAAAGCTTAGATTATATCTTATGTAACAGTGCCTACTGCCTAGCATACCAATTTGTTACTTACAGAGTCCTAACCTCAATACTTTTGTGTAAATAGCTGAAATCTAATGTGGCTATTAATTCAGCCTTTGATTTCCTGCATTTAACTTACCACATTTGTTCGTGAAAAGTTTTCTATGGATCCTTCACTCAGACTAAAGATATATGACTTTGAGGATTTTATATTCTGCAATGTTCATAAAGGATTTTATATAATACTTTATTTATGTTTTTGTAATTTAAACTTCATTAGTTCACTGTTTGAATACAAAATGACAAAAAATCATAAAGGAGTAAATCAAGAACACTAGCAATAAAAATCCAAATGTTGAAACAGAATCGAGAAAATCAAGAACACGAGTACTAACTAGCAAGGTACCAAATGTTGAAATAGAATCCTAAAAATTTGCAAATGGAACCCTAACAATTAAAAAGAAACAGAAAATGAAACTTTTACATAGTACAACACTGATGGTGTTGGGAAAAAACCAGAGATAATTAGCGATAACTATCTCAATAATGCGGAATATTTTTCTCGCACCTGTGTAGATAAATGGCCAAACAGAAAATACAATTTCAGAGCAAAAATAATTGGCAGAAAATTAAATATGAGACAAACGCAATCTTTAACGTGGAAAACTTCCTTCATTCAAATTGAGAGAATAAAAACCACGGGACTTAGTCCAGTAAAACTTCCACTATAATAATTAATGGGTACACCAGAGTTTTCCTAATAACAATAAGAAACATCAATCAACAATAACAACCTTATAACAACCTTCCACTAAAGTGGGTATGCCAAAGTTACTCTTAGAGAAGATAAAACTACTCAAACTATATATTAAAATAACAAACTAAGTGGTAGAAATGACATACTAAATTTGTACATCAAACGAAGCAAGTTTGCTACACACCTATTACCACCACCGGAACCAAACCCTTATTTTTCTTCTCTGACAGCCGTTCTCTTTTGTTCTTCTAATTCTAAGGATTTCTAAATCCCTTTTATTTCCTTCACGTGGGCCTAGCTCAATAATACCTTTTTCTTTCTTTCTTTTATTTCAATAATAATAATGTTGATTATTATGACCTCGAAATAATCAGAATATATCAGTCTTTAATCAAATTAAAGCAATATTACATACACAGCGGAATTATAATGCGGCATACAAGATTAGCAATTAAAAGTAAAAAGATAAGGGATAGAATGCACCAAGATTTATCATGGTTCAGTTGTCAACGAGACAACCTACATCCAGTCCTGACAATCCAACTGGATTTCAGCTTTTTCTCCAATAGAAAGAATTGTGAATTGTTTACAGATTGTCCAGTTTCCTCGAAACCTATCTATCTCTCACAATCTCTTTCCTATTGCTCACCCCTTGATCCTTGTAGTCACTCAGCAGACTCACACAAAATCAAAGTACGGCTCCTTCTTGATGAGGCCCTCTCACCCAAGAAGATCGCCACCAGTTTCTAGCTGGATTTCTAGCAGTCGTTTTCTTTACAAAGTATTTATTTCAAACAGAATAACAGAAGTACAAAAAGAAGTCTTCAATCTTGAACAATGTGTCTTCTCACGAATCTGGTTATTCAATGATGGATTTTTGAGAACATTGTCTTTTTCTCTCAAGAATACTTTTCAGCTCTCTCAATGATTATGGATAATCTTTTTGGCTTTGATCTGAAAAGCAATATCAGAATGTTAACAATGTGTTGTATTGTGTTAATGAGAGTTAATGAGAGAATGATTGAAAACAGTTTATATAGTTTCTGAAAAACAACTAATAAATCGATTTGCCAATCGATTCATTAAAGTTATAAAACAGGTCTAATCGATTTGTCAATCGATTATCGCGGGTCTTGTTTTTCTTGAATCTTGAAACTACATAAGCCAATCGATTTGTCAATCGATTCTTTTAAAAACTCTTTTCAGTAAATTATGTTCAGACTTATATGCATCGATTTCATAATCGATTGCAGGTGTTTTGTTCAAAGTACAAATCACACCAATCGATTACTTAATCAATTTACTAAGTCTCATAATCGATTTACAAATACTCAGAATCGATTTGGCCACAAGCTCAAAGTTCACTGTGATTTCAAAAAGGTTCTTTCAATCGATTTGCCAATCGATTGCGTTCAAGACAGTGACTTAGCTATTTTGATGTTAATCGAAGTGCCAATCGATTTGTTTGTATTTGCCTGAAAAGTTCTTACCTGATATTTAGTTCAATCGATTTCCCAATCGATTGCAACCAAACTTAACATGATTAAAATTTTCACAATAGATTGTCCAATCGATTGTGTTTGTCACAGGTCAAGTTATTTTTCAAATATTATCTAAGCAATCGATTTGCCAATCGATTACCCTAGAAATTGGATTCTCACTGTGACTTGATCAATCGATTTGCCAATCGATTTGTTTCAATCAGTTTTACTTTGTGATGTGTACAATCGATTTGCCAATCGCTTAGCCTGTAAAACAGGTTGCCACTGACTTGTGCAATTTTCATTTCTAATTGTGCCAGTCGATTGCCTAATCGATTATACAATCACAAACAATTATGTTTCCTTACACCCTTGTTATGAAATCGATTTCCCAATCAATTTACTCAGTCAATAGTCAACTTTTGTTGATTTCTTGTGTTCCAAGCAATTTGTCTCAAGTGTGTAGGATTGGATTGTTGTTCCTGAATATGATGTATGAACATATGATGTATCATATGATGTTAGATTTATCATATTAGATTTAAAATATTAGATTTAAAATATTAGATTTATCATATGATGTATGAACATTGAATGTTTGTTAATTATGTCAAAATTAGGATTCAAAGGACTAAAGTCCAACAAATAATACTAATAAACTAGTGGGTTCTTTTAATTTTTTCCACATCTTGTTAGCATCTATTTCAGTTTCAACATGTAGATACACACTAAGATCCAACCACTGCCTGATCAACGCCACTGCCTTTCTATTCATCTTCTTCCAGTCAGCGTCAAATTTATCTGCGGGTTTAGCAGTGTCACCCTCAATTGGATCATACAAATCTTTACTGTATAACATGTCTTCCGTGAGAGTCTTCCAAAGTGTATAATTAGAAGAGTTGAGTTTAATCATATTAGGACCTTTATTTTCCTCCTCCATTTAAATGCACAAATCAAATAACCGAGCTCTAGATACCACTTTGTTGGGAAAAAACCAGAGATAATTAGCGATAACTATCTCAATAATGCGGAATATTTTTCCCCCACCTGTGTAGATAAATGGTCAAATAGAAAATACAATTCCAGAGCAAAAATAATTGGCAGAAAATTAAATATGTGACAAATGCAATTTTTAACATGGAAAACTTCCCTCAAATTGAGAGAATAAAAACCACGGGACCTAGTCCAGTTAAACTTCCACTATAATAATTAATGGGTACACCAGAGTCTTCTTAATAACAATAGAAAACATCAATCAACAATAACAACCTTATAACAATCTTCCACTAAAGTGGGTATGCCAAGGTTACTCTCAAAGAAGATAAAACTACTCAAACTGTATATTAAAATAACAAACTCAATGGTAGAAATAACATACTAAATTTGTAGATCAAACAGAGCAAGTTTGCTACACACATGTTACCACCAGCGGAACCAAACCCTTATTTTTCTTCTCTGGCGGCCATTCTCTTTCGTTCTTCTAATTCTTTGGATTTCTAAATCCCTTTTATTTCCTTCACGTGGGCCTAGCTCAATAATACCTTTTTTTCTTTTCTTTTATTTCAATAATACTAATACTAATAAAACTAGTGGGTTTCACTTGGGGAGTGAGCCCACCCAATAGATGGCAAGAAGAAAAACACAGCGAAAATAAAGACAGAGTGACACTTACGATGGCAAAGAAGTTGAGATATAATGGCAAAGTCGTGTCAGAGACGTGGCCGCACAAAGAAGGGTTGTGTCGGAGATGATATACGAAGGGTTACAGATATGAAATGGGTTATGTCGCAGAAAGATTTGGGGATTCAATAGATACGACGCAAAATTAAGGTTTGGTGAAGAAAACCAAGTTACTAGGTGAAGAAACTAGTTCGCACAGAGAGTTTGGGAGAGTTCGCCCAGAGAGTAATGAAATTAATTCAAAGAAAGGATTTGGTGAGAAAAGGTACATAGAAATTAAGGTATGGTGAAGAAAACCAGTTGCATGCATATAATTAAATGTGAGACTTTAAAAATTAGAAACTTTATGACAACGCTTTTTTTGAAAAGCACTTTAAAAGGCCGTTTGAAAAGTGTTTTAAATATTATGACCCTTTGACAACACTTTTATAAAAAGTGTTGTCAAAGGCTTTGTTATTATATATAAGCATTAGTACATATGACAATGCTTTTCAAAAAAGCATTGTCAAAGACTCTGTGTATTTTAAAATATAATACAACAACGTTTTTACTTAACAAGCGATGATAAAGGTGCGCTATTAAATCCATATTTTGGTGTAGTTCCATTTTTAAATTATATTTTGAACACATTTTTTGTTTTTATTATACATGATATTGTATGTTTTGTTTATTTTATAATATACAATATTTTATTTATTCATGGTTTAAATATATTTTTGGTCCTTGCAATTATGCTTCGTGTTGATTATAGTCCCTGTAATTTTTTTTGTTTGATTTATACCCTTGCAAAATTCTAACAAGTTTAAAAAAAGTCCTTTATGAATCTTTTTTAGTAAATAACCTATGTCGTTGGTGGTTATGGCAAATATTATAGGTGTGGTGTAAAAAAATGAGAGATTAGAATTTTTAGGGTTTGGATCCAGATATGAGAATTTGTGATTTGAATATGAAGAAATTAGGGTTGAAGATGAAGGTTGTTGAGTTTTTATTAAAAAATTTGGGATTGAAGATGAAGATTATTGAGTTTTTATTATTTAATTGGTTTATTGATTAATTAATTAGTTTTATGTTTTTAATTAAATAATTAAATGAGCTAATAAAATAAATTTTAATTTTAAATCTTAAATATTGTCTAATCAACAACAATTACATAGCCAACATGTGTCACTTCATCTAAAATTAGTCATGTCACTAGTTTTTTACTAAAAAGGATTCGTAAAGGACTTTTTAAAAATTTGTTAGAATTTGCAATGGTATAAATCAAACAAAAAAAATTACAGAGACTAAAATCAAAACGAAACATATTTTCAAGGACTAAAAATATATTTTAACCTTTATTTATGATTTACCATTTTGATTGATCAAATAATTTATCTCGTGCTTGGCACAAGCTACACACTAGTTGATATTTATTTACAACCATTGATTGATGATTTAAAGCGGTTATGACATGGTATTTTAACATATGATATTGCAAGAATTTTTTTTATTGTGAGAGCAGTTTTAATGTGGACCATTAATGATTTCTCATCATACGGGATTTTGTCTGGATGGAGAACACAATGTAAATTATCATGTCCCATTCGTATGGAATATAGTAAAACTTTTACATTGAAATTCAGGGAAAGACATCTTGGTTGGACTTGCATCATAGGTTCTTACCGTATGATAATCCATTTAGAAGAAATAAAAATGTATTTGTTAAGAGTGTTGTTGAAAGTCGTGTACCTCCCATTTGATTAACGTCTGAATAAGTATGGGATCGACTTAAAAATATATTGAATGTTGAAGTTATAGCTGGTCTTGTTTTGAAACCTCATGGATATGGTTAATTGCATAATTGGACAAAACAGTGTATTTTGTTGGGATTTTCTTTATTGGAAAGAAAACCTTCTAAAACATAATATCGGTGTCATGCATATTGAAAAAAAAACGTTTTTGACAATATATTTAACATTGTGATGAATATCAAAGGAAAAAATAAAGATAATGACAAAGCTCAGAAAGAAGCTTTTTATTGCAGACATATTGATTTGTTGTTAGTGGAACAATCCAATGGTAAAACCTTAAAACCACGACACAAGTAAATTACACTTTAACTTCTGATGAAGCAAAAGTTGTTAGTAGATGGACGAAGAAGAAGCGACCGAAAAATGATCTGCAAGTATTAGCGAGGGTTCAGGGCCTCAAAAATGTTTCCTCACATGACTAAATAACGAGGGCTATAACCCTCGGTTAGTTAAAATTGTAATATTGAGGGCTTTTTCCCTCGCAAAATAAAAAAAATAAAAAACCATATTTTTATTAGAGCTTTGTCCTAGCAAAATAATTTTACTTTTTTTTATTAGAGTTGTGACTTTTAAAAAGTCCAGAACAATTTCTCAGTGAAGACTAAATGACCCTAGCAAATTTTCTAAAAAAAAAGAAATAAATAAAAAATTCTAGGAATGGCTCTAGCTATTTCACTAAATTTTCGTAGTGTCTACCATCCAAAAGTGAAAAATGTTTTGCATCATGCACAACTTAGTTGGCTTGTGCACAATAGCTTTTGCCTATATATATTAGCAAAACACAGTTTTGTTGCGTGTTGTGGCAACATATATATTTTTATATAGGAAAAGCAAAGAAACCCTTCATATACATTATTTTTTCACACTCGTGCTTCGTGTCACATTTGTTAATGCATTTTAACAAATTGTTTTCCATTCGATTTGAATATATAGTTTGTTGTTGACATCTATTTCTTTCGATTTTAAATATACATAAAAATTTGTCAACAAAAAATAATGTATTTCATACTAAATTTAGACTAAATACATCAAATTTTATTGAAACCCCTTATATAGTTTTATTGAAAGTTAGTTTTATAGTACAAAAGTGCACACATTGTAAGACTTTGATTATCCTCGGATGGGTTTACGCCTTATATACAAGCATCGTCTACTCTTTATTCTTGTTGGCATGTTATTGTTACTCCTTACAATCGTCCTCATGATATGTGTATGTCTAAACCTTATATATTTTTAGTTGTTGTGATACCAGGTCCTTCAAATCCTACAACTGATATTGATATTTTTTTACAACATTTGATAGACAATTTGAAGAGGTTGTGGAGTGGTGTCTTGACATATGATATTACTCAGACACAAAATTTAATGATGAGAGCTGCTTTGATGTGGACCATTAATAATTTCTCCGTTTATGGGATGTTGTCAGGATGGGGGACCCATGCTAAATTGGCTTGTCCTATTTGTATGGAAGACACAAAATCATTTACTCTAAAATTCGGCGGGAGACATCGTGGTTTGACTCGCACCAAAGGTTATTACCTATTGATCATGCATTTAGAAGAAACAAAGTTGTATTTATCAAGGGCAATGTAGAAAATCTAGGACCACCACTTAAATTTGTTGAGACAAACTCTCTATTTTAAAGTTTTGATGAAAATAAACAAAGGTTAATTAAGAATGTTAATTATGATTCTAAATGTTATGTTAATTTAACTTGTGTTTTGAGTGGATTTAATTAAGAGCAGAATCAAGCAAATACAAGAAAAGACAACAACAAGATCATTTTGCATCATAACAGAGAATGATCTTCAGCTTCAACAAATTATCCATCACAGCAAGTTGGTCAAATCTTTTCTATCCCTGTGATAAAAAGTCTGCTCTGGAAATCATTCATATCTAACAAGTACATGGCAAGGAACAAGTACAAATAATCCAGACTCAAAAAGGATATTTGATCGCAAAGATTAAAGAGTTCAAAGATGGACAAAAGTCATGACGGCTTAAGAATTCCAAAATTCAAATGTCAAAAAAACTTGATCAAACTGGGTATATGACAAGACAAGAACAAAGGAAATACAGAACGTTTAAAACGGGAACTCCAGAATGATTATTAAAGCTCAAGAAAGTTCAAACTGATAAAACCAAGAACGTTAATCATTCTCCGTTTTTCTGCACATCAACAGCAGCCTTGCATTCTCTCTGTTTCAGTCTGCAATTCGTTTCTAATCTTCTCCAACCTTCTCTAGCTACACTCAAGACTCAAGGCAAATAATGTACCATCCAAGATCAATGAAGAAACGTCAAAGAAAGGACTGAGATGCTTTAAATGCTAAACCATTAAAAGTCAAAAAGCTATTTCAAAGAAGGATTATTTTTATTCTAAAAATAATGGTTCAATCAAAAAGCATAGTCTCTCCAACAGCTCTTGTACCTTCATTCAGTACATCTACAGCCTATAAATAGAAGGCCATTATCCCAGTTCTCAGCAAGAAAATTCAAGTGCTAAGTAACCAACAATATACAATCTCACTTAAGCTTGAAATTCTGCAAAAACAGAGGCAACATCACTTTCTGCAATTCGCGAAACTGTTACTGCTGCTAATCACACACCAACTGCGAAATTGTCATTAAATACTCTATAAAGAATCTATTCTCAAACAAGAGTTGAGCAATATCAGATTCTGTCAAATTCAATCATTTGTAAAAACTCAAACTATAAGAGTTTCTTTATAGTTTGTTTAAGATTGCTTCCTATCAAGGTTAGATAGGTGTTGTTAATTGCTTTCTGGTGGAAAGTAATTAAGAAAGAAATAGATCAAGTCGATCTATTCTAGGTGTTGTAAGATTAAGAAGGCTTTTCATTTTAAACACTTAGTGGAAAAATCTCACAGTGTGAGGACTGGACGTAACCCACGTTGGGTGAACCAGGATAAATCTTTGTGTGGTATTCTCTTTCTTATCTCCTTCTTTATTATACTGCATTAATCATTTAAGATAAAATAGAAACTGATTTTCTGCTAATTTAAGAACGTTCTCTGTTTTATAACATAAACCAAGAACGTTCTCCGTTTTCTGTTCATAACCAAGATCATTCTTGAGTTATTTTCTTAAGTTTTAACAGGAATTTTTAAAAGCATATTTACAATTCAAACCCCCCTTTCTTGTAAATCGACATTGTTACTTCAATTGGCATCATAGCTCGGTCTCTAAAAAGTTCAAAAACACCTAACAAGTGTTAGAGAAAAGATCTAGAAGAATGTCGAAAGCAAAATACATTGTTGAAGGAGGATCCTCAAATCGACCTCCATTCTTTGATGGATCAGACTATTATTTTTTGGAAAAACAAAATGCAGTTGTTCTTTAAAATCTCAAGACACAGGAATGTGGCGCATCATTACAGATGGAGATTCATACCAAGGGTTGATCAGATGACTCGAATTCTTCCTTAAAAAGGAAGCAGATTGGACAGCAGAAGATAAAAGCTAAGGTACTTCTAAACTCTAAAGCTCAATTATTCTTATCATGTGCTTTAAGCAGGGAAGAAAGTGAAAGGGTAGATGAATGCACAACTGCAAAAGAAGTTTGGGATACATTGCAAACTCACCATGAAGGAACAAGCCATGTCAAAGAAACAAGGATAGACATTGGTATAAGGAAATTCGAATTGTTCGAAATGCAAGAAGGAGAAACCATTGATGAAATGTACTCAAGATTCACCACAATAGTAAATGAAATGCGCTCTCTTGCAAAGCCTACACTGTGCAAGAAAGAGTAAGAAAAATCATGAGGTGTCTTCCAATCATTTGGAGACCAATGTGACAGCTATAAGCCAAGCCAAGAACCTTGAATCACTGCCTCTGGAAGAACTAACTGGAACTCTAAGAGCTCATGAGGTAGTATTGCAAGAAGACAAACCAGTCAAGAAAGGAAAGGCAATAGCACTGAAAGTCTCTCAGATAAAATCACAGTACCAGTTGAAGAGGAATCAGAAGAAAATGAACAAGGAGATGCTGATGAAATCGCGCTTCTCACTAGAAGAATACAAAGAATGATGAGAAGAAGAGATCAAATCAAAAAGGATTTCAAAATAGAAATCCTAAAACAGAGATTGACAAGAGTCAAGTCACATGCTTTGGATGCAACAAATTGGGACATTACAAAGCAGAATGTCCATCAAACAAAAATCCACCAAAACGATTTCCCTTCAAAAAGAAATCAATGATGGCAACATGGGATGATTCAGAGGAATCAGAAACTGAAGAAGAAGAAGAAGAAGAAGAAGCCAACATATGCTTGATGGAAAAAACAGAGGAAGATGAGGTAATAAATTTTGAACCATGTCATTTATGTCAAAAAATGGGAAATGAATTTGATAACTTGCTAAATGACTCAAATCTCCTTATTCAAAAATGTAGTTCTCTGAAAGAACAATTTTATAAAGAGAAAGAAGAGAAGGAAAGAAATCAGGCTGAAAATAATCTCTTAAAAAAAATGATTCAAGAATTGAAAGAAAAAAAAGTTTTTGAAAGTGAAGAATGTCAAGAACATTATGCGCTACAAACGGAGAACGTTCAACTTAGAAAATGAAAACGAACTTCTCAAAACAGATTTACTAAACTCATTAAAGCCACTGAAACTTTTCATAACATCATGGGATCTCAAATAGGAATTTTTGATAAAGCTGGTCTTGGTTTCAATCAAACCCAAAAAAACAAACTCTATGAAAACTTCTTTGTCCAGAAAGAAAGGAAGAAAAATGCAAGACTAGATGCTCATATTGTAAAAAACTTGGACATCTAGAATTTGCTTGCTACTTCAGGAAAAGGGATGAAAAAATTGAAAGGAAGAGGCTTTTTTAACATGAGAATCATCCTGTCAAAATTATATCAAGAAACAGCAAAACGGAGAACGTTCTCCAGTTGTCTCCCAAACGGAGAAAGTTCAAAATTACAAGTTGAACGTTTCAAAAAATCTTTTAAACGAAAGTTCAACTCTTCTAAATCATATATTGTTAAACCCATTTCAGAATCAACAACTAACAACACAGCTGTTTCCAAAACGAGAATGATATACCACTTAAAAAACTAACTCTCAAGGACCCAAAATAAAGTGGTACCTAAGACTGAAATGATATCACCTGCAGGTTGGTTTTCAAAATACAAAGAGAAAGCCTTGGTTCTGGACAGTGGTTGTTCAAGGCACGTGAAAGGAGATAGAAATTGTTTCATAACCTTCAGCAAGAAGGATGGTGGTCTTCACATTTGGAAATGATGATCAAGCTCAAATTAAGGGGAAATGGAACCATTGGTAAGACAAACTCTGCTCAAATAAATGATGTTTCAATACGTGGAAGGATTAAAACACAATTTATTAAGCATAAGTCAGTTATGCGACAATGGATGCGAAGTCGTTTTCAAGCCAAAGGTATGTGAAATCAAGAAGGCCAAAACTGGAAAAAATTATGTTCTCTGGTAAGCGAAAGAAAAATTTATATGTGTTATATCTTGAAGAATTACCTGATGAATCATGCTTTATATCAATCAATAAAGATAAATGGATCTGGCATAAAAGGGCTGGACATATCAGCATGAAAACTATTTCAAAAATCTCCAAACTTGATCTTGTTAGAGGCTTACCAAAACTTAATTTTGAGAAATACAAAATCTGTGAAGCTTGTGCAAAAGGTAAGCAAGTCAAGAGCAGCTTTCATACAAAAAGATTTTGTAACAACAAAAAGAACTCTTGAACTACTTCACATAGATTATTCGGCCTGTCAAAAACAACAAGTCTAGGAGGAATGAAATATGGTTTGTTATTGTTGACGATTTCTCAAGATTTACATGGTTCTGTTTTTAAAACAAAAAGATGATGCATTTGAATCATTTAAAACATTTTAAAAAGGTGCAGAATGAAAGGACTCCAGCATCATCTCTGTGAGGAGTGATCACGGACGAGAATCATAAATGCCTCATTCAAAAGCTTTTTTGATGAACTTGGTATATCTCACAATCTTTCATGTGCAAGAACTCCACAACAAAATGGAGTTGTTGAAAAGAAAAATAGAACACTACAAGAAATGCAAGAACTATTTTAGA
This sequence comes from Cicer echinospermum, assembly GCA_002896215.2. Taxonomy (NCBI): domain Eukaryota; kingdom Viridiplantae; phylum Streptophyta; class Magnoliopsida; order Fabales; family Fabaceae; genus Cicer; species Cicer echinospermum. The sequence goes on along the minus strand of PGTU02012431.1, from coordinate 3,363 downwards.
AGAATCAAATGTTGAAAGTTATTTTTGGCAGAAGCCATAAACACTTCTTGCTATATCTTGAATCGTGTATCTATCAGAAAAAATCATCAACAAAACTCCATACGAAATCTCGAAAAACAGAAAAGCAAACATTTCTTACTTTCATATTTTGGTTGTTATGTTACATTCTAAACAACAAAGATCTTATTGGAAAATTTGATGCAAAATCCGATAAAGCAATCTTTCTTGGATGCTCAACCGAATCTAAAGGTTATAGAGTGTCAATTTAAGAACTAATGTTGTTGAAATTAGTATGCATATATTGTTTGATGAGTTTGATGACCTAGATATAAGTAAAGGGTGAGGAAGAAGAAACTCAAAATGAAACGCAGCAGGAAACAAGTCTGCAGAAAACATAGATTGATAAACAATCTCCGTTTCATTCTCCACCAAAAAGCTGGAAAACTATTGAAGATCATCCTCAAACTCAGATCAGACACAGCTGATGGAATCCGAACCAGAAGATCATTCAAGAATGATGACGACAGCATGGCAATGATATCTCATATTGAACCAAAGTTAATCAAAGATGCTATTACTGATCAATCTTGGGTAAACGCCATGAAGGAAGAACTACTGCAGTTTGAGAAAAATGAAGTTTGGACTCTAGTACCAGATCCATTAAATCAAACAGTATTGGCACTCGATGGGTATTCAGAAACAAGCTTGATGAAGAAGGTAAGGTTGTTAGAAAACAAAACAAGATTAGTAGCTCAAGGCTACAATCAACAAGAAGGTATAGACTATGATGAAACATTTGCTCCAGTTGCAAGTTAGAAGCTATTCGAATACTTCTTGCATATGCATCTCATAACTCATCAAACTGTTTCAAATGGATGTGAAAAGTGCTTTCTTAAATGGTTTTTAAACGAACAGATGTATGTAAAAAACAGCCCCCAGGTTTGAAAACCAAGCAAAACCAAATCATGTTTTCAAACTTACCAAAGCACTTTATGGCTTAAACAAGCACCAAGGGCTTGGTATGAACGACTGAGTTCATTTCTATTGAGAACAATTTTCAAAGAGGAAAAATCGATACTACCTATTTAGAAAACAGAGGGAAATGAATTACTCATTGTTCAAGTATATGTGGATGATATCATTTTTGGATCAACAAATGAAAAACTATGTGAAGATTTCTTAAAACTTATGCAAAGTGAATTTGAAATGAGCATGATGGTGGAATTAAGATATTTCTTGTTTTACAAATCAAACAATACGAAAAAGGCATTTTGTTGTCAAGAAAAAAATATCAAAGATTGTTGATCAAAATATAAATGAATGAGTCAAAATTTATGACAACTCCCATGCATCCATCCATTCCTTAGAAAAAAGATGAAAAATGGCAAATCTGTTTCTGAAAAGAATATCATGGAATGATCGGTCCTCTGCTATATCAACTGCTAGCAGACCAGTATTGTGTTTGCAGTAGATTATGTGCAGATTTCAATCAGCGCCAAAAGAATCCCACTTAACTGCAGTTAAACGCATATTTAGATATCTCGTTGGAACAACATAATCTTGGTCTTTGGTATAGAAAAGTTCCCATTTTGATATATATAGCATAATGTGATGCTGATGATGCTGGAGACAAAGTTGAAAGAAAAAGCACAAGTGGAGCATGTCAGTTCCTAGGCGAAGCATAATCATTGGTCTTGCAGAAAACAGAACACCATATAGCACTATCCACAACTGAGGTTGAATATGTGTCAGCTGAAAACTCTGTTCACAAGTTTTGTGGATTAAGAACCAACTTCTAAGATTACTCTGTAAGCTATTCCAATATTCCAAGTATATTGTGATAATACAAGCTATAATTTGTCTAAAAATCAATTCACATTCTAGATCAAACATATTGAAATAAAACATTTCATTGCATTCGTGATCATGTCAATAAGAAGCGTAATTAATCTTCGTTATACTCAAAATCAACTTCGCTGACATTTCACTAAGCTCTGTGAAGGATAGTTTAATTCAATCAAAGAAAAACTGAGAAACATGAAAAATCCAGAAATATTCTGGTTAAAATTACTTCTACAGAAGAACGGAGATCGTTTATCAGTCTCGGGTTTCGGAGTTCATCAGTTCTCCGTTTGGAAAAGCAACAGTCTGCTTTTCCCTCTCAAAAGTAAAAAAAGGCAAATCTTGGCATTATTACAGTCCCTTGTTTGATTTAGAATGCTGACCACATACACTCCCCAATCCCCAAAATGCTTTTCCCATTTCCTAGGTACAAACGATTGGGCAGCATACTCATCATTACTCCACCTTTTCTCTCCATCTCCAAGTCAGAAAAACTGTTTCTCTTCCCACCTTCTCTTCCCAAAGCTGAATGGGATCTTCTCTTTCTCTAAATTCACGTTCACTGTTCATCTTCTTCATCATCTTCTCCCAAAACAACCATGTTCGAAGCCAAACAGTCTGCACGAAAAAATGCCTCTCCCTGTACACCACCCTCTTTCATCTTCCTCATACCAATCCAGAGAGCTCTTCCCTCTCACCACCTCGCCTTCACCACACACACATCTTATGCCTCTCCATCTTCTCACAATATCAAGAAGTTCTAAAACCTTATTCTTATGTCTACCTTTCTCTCCACCACTATACACATCGTCCTACACCAACTACGCTCAAGTGCCTCCCATGCTTCGACCAGAATCACTCCTCCCACGCCGCTCCATGCTGTGTCCAGTCTGGGTATTGGTACGTCAATCCATGACCCTAAGCCATTTATTCATCATTTCCAGACTCTGAGAGTGATGACTCTTCTGATTCGTGTCCCCCAGTAGCAAAATCACCAACACAAACTGAATCACAAGAAACACCGGCCTACATACCAACACCCTCCCACAAATTCCATTCAACAACTACTAACCCTTGACCCGCCTCAAAATCGGCTTTATCTTCTGAACCTTCACACTCAACCTCCTCCCCATAAAGAACGGAGATCGTTAAATGACATGTTCCCCTTCCACAAACAAAAGACCACCTCCTCAACCAAAACCACCAACTAAACCCAAGAAACCAAAAACACATCACTATTGCTCAATTTCTTGCTCAAAAAAATCTCCCAAATCCTCAGAGTGAAAGAACGCTTGCCCAAAACAAACTAAAAACGAGTCAGAACCCACCGCTCCAGAACATTCTCCCGAAGTCCCACCACAAGAACGTTCTCCGACTGCTCCCACCAGAATCTTCTCCACATCCACAATCTTCTCCACAAAGCATCCCATAAACGATCTTCCCCTATATCCACAATCCTTGATCTGAACCAATCTCCCCAACTAAGAAACCAAAACAGAATGCTCCTCCTCTAATCTCCCT
>PGTU02012423.1:0-14427 GCA_002896215.2 Cicer echinospermum | reverse complement strand
TTCAGCTACTTTAAATGAAACATCAACTAGAAGACTACAAAATCTTTTAAACCAACATTATCATTTATTGTGACAACACTTCTGCCAATTGCCTAACCAAACACTCTATACTTCATTCTAGAGCTAAAGACATAGAAATCAAACACCATTTCATTAGGGCTTTGTTCAAAAAGATGTGCTTAATATCTAATTTGTAGAAATCGAACATTAATGGAGTGACATATTCACCAAACCACTAGTTAAAGATAAGTTTGGCTTCATAAAAAAAAACATAAACCTCATTCTTTTACCTAACTGATTTTGTGTCAACTTTAGAGTAGTTTAGTTTCATACTTACGATAAATTTTATGTTTTATGTTTTTATTATTTTTATTATAATAAAAAAAGAGGACAAATTAAAAAAATAAAAAAGGCAAGTTTCAATATCAAGTCATTTTATCTGATGACAAAAGGGGGGAGAAAGATAGTTTGATAATGCAGGGGGAAAAATATTTCGAAAAAATACATTAGGACTTACGCGGAGCTTAAGTAAGGGAAGTCAAAGTATTTAAAAGAAAGTTGTTATGAAAAATACAGTTTTAACATCTCAAAGGGGAATTGTTAGAACCAAGTTGGTATTTTTACTTGAGACTTGATTTTAATAAAAGTATTTTACGAGAACATATTTAGACTTCACATATATATGAAAAACTGTCTGTGTTTTTGAAGACAATCTAAAAATAAGATTTGATTCAGATTTTTATATGAAGAGAAATCTTTGACCAAGTAAAAAAAAAATTATGGTCAAGAATTGAAGAAGATATTATCAAGATTAATCACAATAAGATATGAATTTTACAAGAATATTTGACAAAATTTTATCTACTAGATGATAATAAATTATTATAAAGAGATTGATCAAAATTTATCTAAAAAAAGATATGAATTATTAACAAGAAGATTTGATCAAGATTTATCACAAGATGATATGAATTATTAAAAGAATATTTTTTGATCAAGATTTATTTACATAAAGATTTGAAAGTATTTTTAAGAAAGATTTGATCAAGATTTATTACAAGATATTAAATTATTTTACAAGAATTTGATCAAGATTTATCCACACAAAGATATGAATTATTTATAAGAAGATACGAACTATTTATAAGAATTATGGATCAGAATGTTTACAAGGAGAGAACACTCACAAAGAAGAACATTATATTTGCAAAGATATAATTCATATTTTACAAAGGATAAAAATACTGAATTGGACTTATTATATTCCGATTGAAAGATCAAGAATCGGTCCAACACTATGTTTTCGTCACATCAAAGCAAGCAATTGGAAGGAAATTCATCTGAAGAATTTGCAAGAGTAATCTTAAAAAAATACGACAGTATCAATCGGAAGAATTTTATAAATTCAATCTTAACCAAATTCGAACAGAGTCAATTTGAAGAATTTATAAAACTCAATCTGAACAAAAATAAGAATATAATCAATCTAGAAGAACTGCTCTATTTGATTTAGAAATAAAGAATCGACTAAAGAAATATGTCAGAACACCTTGTTCAAAAATTGCTTTTGAATAAGATCATTGTTGACCAATATAGAATGAAGATACAACTCAAAATTAAACACGATAAAGTTGGCCCTATATTTATCTATAAATAGATACTCAAGGCTGAAGAAGACGAAGATCATCGAAAAATCATAAAAGAGTAGAAGAATTCGAGCTCAAATTCACAATTTCATCTTAGAGTTCAAAGAGAAAAGCACTTGTTTGAATGAGAAATTTTTTTCTTAGAGTGTGATAGTCATTGTTATAATCAGCTTGTTGGAAGCAACTACTCAAGTTCAACATTTGTATTCAAACTCGATATGTGTGTTGTTATGTCTTCAACAATCGAGGTTGTCATACTGTGTTGAAGAAAACTTGACTAGTAATTCAAGTGTGTGTTTTCCTCAAAGAATGGGGTTGTCATATTGTTTGAGAATATTGACTTGGAGATCAGATATTTTGTAATTCAAAGTTGTTAAATTAGTGGATTAAATCTTTGTAATTGAATGAACTGACAATTAATCACATGTATTTCTCTGTATATGAACAATTAATCATATGTGTGATTTTATTTTTTATTAATTTAATAAATTTGATTGATGAATAATGTAAAAGTATTTTTCTATGTTATAAATAAGATGATAAATATTATTTAAAATTCACACACATAACTATAAAATTTAAAAATTCAAATTCAAAATTTAATATATATAATCTAATATATTATATTTATTAGTTTAAATAAACTTAAATATGGAAAAAGTTTTCTTACTTCACTCTATATATATATATACATTAAATTCAAGTGAGACTATATATTTCTTTTACAAGCGCACTTCTAAAAAGATTTTTTGTTGAAACTAAAACAGATTTAAAAGGAAAGAAAAATCTGTGTGTCTAAAAGCGATGAATGATTAGTAGGTAATTATGTTTAACTGAACCGTGACAAGAAAAGACACCTAGGCCAATAAAGAGAACATTAATTTGTTGATGAAAAGAAATGGACTATAAAGAGAAGCATTAATCTTGAAGGTGACATCCAACGGAGAAAAATGCCGTATAATGGAGAGCCAGACGGTGAAAAGTTGCAGAAACAATTTGTCGATCTTTCATTGGTTGTCTTTCCGTTCCATTCTCTTTGCAACCAATGTGACCGCACCCTTTTATGTTTCACATATATTTCATGTTTTGTCTGTTTTTTATTTGTTTAAGGTATATTAATTTATGTGTATTAAACAAATTATGCTAATTGACTAACAATCTCTCCCTTCTTCTTCTTTTTTTATCTCTTTATTGGTAGATTTTTTGTGTGAGAAGTTACGAAAAATAAATAATAATAAAAATATTTTTCGGTGAAAAATAAACTACATTAAATCTCATTTTCTCCTTTATTATAGGTAATATAATTTACTGTTTGGATCCATAGGAAATAGAGCTAAAAAGAAAGGGGTGAAGGAAGCATATCTTCCAAGGATTATTTTTTAGTTTGGTCTATAAAAAATATCGGAAGAAAGAAAAAATATTAGTGGACTCCACAAAATTCTAATCTCTTCATTTTGTAAAGAGCCATCTAATTAATATTTTATCCTTTCTTCAATACTATTTATTTGATTATTTCTACTTTTCTATAATTAAATTAAAAATATTTAAAATTTATATAATATTATTTAAAATTCTATATGTGTATAATATAAAACAATTTTTCTTTTACAATAATATTTTCAAAACTAAAAACTCAAGACTTCCTCTGAATTTAAGCATGTGTGGAAAATATTTCAGCAATTATGATTTTTCAAGAAAATATTTTAACAATTAATCTTCATAATTAATCTTTCTCCCGTTTGTCATCAATAAAAAGAAACAGAAGAAAATACTTCATAGTAAAAACATATATACTAATAGACGAAACGATGCTTAGAAACCTTATATAAATTAGTCACGAATAATAAAACAAAATTAAGACAAAAAACAACAACAAATTCCTAAGGTTTTAGGGTAAGCTTGGAAAGGATAAGAGTTAATGCATTTTGAATTTGAGCTTGAGATGCTAGCAGATCTTCATGGCTTGGTTGACTTAAGTTTTCATTGATACCGATTCCTGTTATCCTTAGCTAGCTCTATCCAAAAGCTTCATTTTCTTGTAGTCATATTATATGAACATGTAACATTCATCCCATATCAACACGTGGATATGAAGTGAAAATTATAGGAGTAAGGGACAGATGCCAAGGTTGATAGTGGTGAATATGGAGGGGAAAATGGTATAAATGATATGAGAAAAAATAGATTATTTTGATTCCAGGTTTGAACAATATCAGATGGCTATTTGAGCAGCCAAAGTGAATTCACTGCCAAAAGGCATGTTGGTAGATGATGTTTGTTCTTGTATAGGAGTGAAAAGGATGGGGTATCTCAAGTATTTGTGCTTTGGGATTGTGGTTATTTTGTGTTGAGGAGATGGTGAACATTCAAACTCACAAACCTTTTGAGGTGACAAGGTTTTCTTTCTTCTAATGAGTAACTAATCCTCATTAGATGGTTAATTGTTTAAGTAGGAGCAGTGATTTGGATTAGGATTAAGGTAGGGATTATTATCTTCTAATTTATTTAATTATATCGATGTCAATTATTGATGTTTCATTAAACAAACTGTACTTTTTTTTTCCTTTCAGTCACTTGTTATTAAGTCATTTTCTCTTGTTTTTTTAAACCATAAGGTCTTGATAATTCCTAATTGTCATTATTTAAAGTAGATCCATTGTTACAATGCATATTTTTTAGTGCAATAAAGTTAACTAGACAATGGTTGAAATTTACACAATTCTTGGAAATAAAAGTTTCAACGGCAATTAAGAAACAATAATAACAACACATTTGTCTACATGGTAATTTGAAACTCTAATCCATATTTTTAACTTTATGTTCTCCAAATCAAATTTTAATATTTCCTTTTGCGTTATAATTTATATCATGAGTCACATTATACTTGTTGCTTTTGGCTCATATAACTCAACTAAAAAGACCCTCCACAATAGACATTTGAGGTGGAGATGACAGATGGAGGCTGCAAATTAGATTTTAACAAATGTTTTTAGATTTTTCACAAATTTGTAAATTATTATTCCATTATGAGAAGTCAAGTTTATAAGGAAAACATTATTTCTTCCATCTCATTTAAATGCCTCATTTGCTATTTCTTTTATCTCAAATTATTTTTCATTTTACAATATCAATACTAACATTAATTACTTTTTTCACTAATACTTTTATTTATTATATTTCAACTGATCAAATTTTTCCACTAACTGCAATTTAAATACAATAAAAAACAAAGTTTCGATCGGGTTCCAGAATTATTCTATTCCATATTCACCTATTTTGATAATGAAATTTAATTAATGTCTTTTTTAAGTTGCATTTATGTTATACATTTATTTAAATTCAAACTTTTTCCTTTAAGATAGCTTATTATCATAGAAAGAAAAGTAAATATACTATCAATTCAAATCATTATCAACCATTTTTTTATTTCTTATTTGCCTTGTGAATTTTTATATATGCTAATGTCACTTTTTATATTTTTCAAGTTATTCTTTTGTGACGTGACTAAAATTTACTGTTCATTTCCTTATCTATAATTCACACATCTAATAAAATTGTAAATACAACTATAGTGTTTGATTTTATATCTAAGTCATTGCATTTATGCTACTAAGATATATATAAGTTTATTTAATAAGAGTTTTAATTCACGAAAAAAAAAAAAAAATTAGACTTATAAATGAGTTATAATATATCATATAATTGTACTGATTACTAATTTTTCAAAATCTAATTTCCTTAATGTTAGTTCAACCCTCCCTCATCCGCTTCTTTAAGTCTTAACTTCTTAGTCATGTTGAGTTTTTTCAGCCACATCTTAAGACGAAAGACAAATTTCTCTTAAGGTTCTAATGATTAAAGATATGACTAAAATATGTCAAAGATAAGTTTTGGACTTTGGAGTCCCAAGAGAGTTCATAGTGTCTCTTATTTTTGCACAATCCAAAATGTGAGATGTCAATCTTTCCTAAGGACTTCTTATTTTTCACCAACCTAATAAAAGTAATAGACTTCTTGGACTTAGGACCTAGGACTTATAGGACCTCATGGTAAGGACTTAGGACCTCATGGTATTCCACATATTCATTTGTGCTCCATGCTCACACAATCAATTAATGAACCATATTTGGGAAGCAATACAGCCAATGATAATCTTAAACAAAGTTATGTAGTGACTTTTTAGTTGAACTACTTTGTCACAGATTTTGTCTCAGAAAATGTGTGCTGACGAGTACAAAGAGATGCATCACTCTAACTTGTGTTTTGAACATGTATTAATCCATTTGACGAGTACATAATGCCTTCTCATAGGAGTGTGCTGAACAACCAGTTCTCCCTTCAAGTTAACATAAATTAACTAAGATTTTCGATTTCCTTAATTATCAGGTTTTGAAATAATCACATGGAGAGAAATACCAATGTTGCCTAAAAGCTTACACATTTAAAAGGTGTAAATCAAACTATTTGTATGGTTTCAGACATGTTATGCTCATCTGCAAGGAATCTTCTTCTCAAACATATATATTTTTAAAACTAAAAAATGAACTTCTTCAAACCGAAGAAGTTGCAAGATTACAAAGAAAGAAAAAGACGTCTTTATATATGAAAGAATATTTCAATAAAAGTCCTTGAACATTACTTAAAAATATTAATTTATAACAAAATTGCTATTATTTTTTTTAAAGGGTTTGCGTCATAGTAATTTATTTTAGGTAAAAATAATATATAACTTGTAAACTACATGTTTTTGATGACGACAGACTAACAACTATGGACAATGCGCAAGATCAAAAAGAAGATCAAACCATCTTGAATAAGCTTCCAAATCCAAAATAATAAATGAGTAAATTTAAAAGGTAATATGATACAAATCAATAGTTCAAATACATGAGAACAATTCATTATTTACATATGCATTTAACATGTTTCGGAAAATCAAAACAACATTAACAAATCATTTAAAAATCATATTTTTGACAATTTGCATAAGTGTATTCGAATACACCATATTGTATTCGAATACAACTTAAGTCAGAAGCAAAACTTTAAATGGTGTATTCGACTACACCCATCTGTAGTCGCTACAAGCTAAGTCAGTGGCCAAGTGTTATTCGACTACACCCATCTGTAGTCGACTACATGCTAAGTCAGTAGCCCAAGTGTATTCGACTACACCCATATGTAGTCGAATACAAGTTAAGTCAGAGGCTAAATACATTAATCTGTATTCGACTACACTGATGTGTATTCGAATACAAGATGTAAAATTTGAATTTTTTGAACGTTACAAAGACGTGTATTCGAATACACATATACTGTATTCGAATACACCTGGAAACATTACAATTTTTCAGATCTGGAATGCCTCAGAACATTGTAATTTTTCATCAAACCTTTTGGATCAATGGCCACGAATCTGAAAGGATGTTTATGGAGTATAAATACCCCATAACTTCAGATCAAAAATTAACCATCCTTGAATTAATTCATAAAACAACTTTGAACAAAATTCTGATTTTTCTAAGTACTTGCATTAGATTTTTCATATCATTCTAAAAGTTCTCAAGTACTTGAATTACTATTGAGTTGTTTATCAATATACCACATCTTAAATTTATTTCAAACCCTTATTGTATCATTTGTAACAAGTAAGATAGTGGTGTGATATCTTAGAAGTATTGTTAGAAGTTTTGTAGCAAGAATCCCATGGTGGGAATTGTACATTTGCTGACAAGTAGTGGATTAATCTCTTTGTGGTGTGCAAGAGGACTGGACGTACCTTGGTTATAAGGGAACCAGGATAAATCTTACCGTGTTCATTTACTTACTGCCAATTTTTATTAAGCCTTGTTCTTAAACTCAGAAATCTGATTACCATATCACTAAAAAACAAGAAAATTTACTAACACCTAATTCACCCCCCCCCCCCCCCCTCTCTTAGGCGTACTTTCATAGTTACAATTGGCAAGAGCAGGGTTAAGGTAACTTATTCCTCGATCAATTATTCATGGCTTCCGCACAACCTGTTTTTAGAGATGGTGGTAGCAGTACCAAGCCACCATGTTTTGTTGGAGAACACTATGATTTCTGGAAGATACGCATGCAGGCGTACTTTGAGGCACAAGGAGATGATATATGGGAAGCAGTAGAAAAACGGTCCCTATGTTCCAACAACAGTTATCAATAATAAAGAAGAAGTTAAGATAAAGGTCATGGACAGATGATGACAAAAGGAAAGTATTGTTTGATAAAAAGGCTAAGAATATATTACAATCTGCATTAGGAATGGATGAGTTTTTCCGCATATCTCACTGTAAAACAGCAAAAGAAATATGGGATACGTTGGAAGTAACTCACGAAGGCACCATTGAGGTAAAAAAGATCCAAATCTCAACACACTATCACAGAATATGAGTTATTTCGCATGCAGCCCGGAGAATTATTCTAGATTTACAGAAAAGGTTCTCCCATTAAACAATCATTTGACAGCACTCGGAAAAAACTTCACAATGATGAACTAAATCTAAAAGTACTAAGGTCATTGACAAGGGCATGGCAACAAAAGTACACAATATCGGAAAAGAAAAGCCTATCCAAGATGTCTCTTTCTGCACTATTTGGAAAACTTCAAGAGCATGAAATCGAACTCGGAAGGCTAGAACAAAATGAAAGTCAGAAAAGAAGAACAATAAATTGCTTTAAAGACCGAATCAAGAGAACCCAAAGGCAAAAATAATGATTCAGATGAAGATGAAAATATTATCCTTCTTGTTAAGAAATTTGGTAAATTTTCTTAAAAAAACGATAGAACATTCAAAAAGAAAAGCTTCAAGAAGAAAGTAATTCTACATCAAATCAAAATTTCACTTGCTTCGAATGTGGAACAAGGACATATTAAAGCAGACTGCCCAAACCTTGCTAAGAAGAATTTCAACAGAAAGAAAGACTTCAAGAAAGCATACATAGCTTGGAAGACAATGAAGTAAGTTCATCTTCAGAAATAGAAAGTGAAGAATGCGCCAATGTTGCATTAATGCCTCGCATCAATCAGATGATGAAGAGGTTAGTAATATAGACTCTCTCATTATAATAAGACTAATAATGAATTAATTATAGAATACAATGATGCTCAAAACACAATAAAAGAATTACTTATTGACTGTAAAAATCTGTGTAAACTAGTATCAACACAAAAGAAACAAAATCTCAAGTTTACAAGAAAAAGTTGATAGTATGGAGAAAAATTCAGAAAAACTAAAACAGAATTCTGCATGCAATAAATGTGAATCCCTCTCTTTCAAAATTGTTCAATTAAATAGAGTGAATTGAAACGGTACGAAAAGGGACATTAGGATTGAAAAATGTTCTAAACATGCAAAGATACTCAAATGATAAAAGTGGTCTTGGATACTCAAAATTTGATAAACCAAATTTGAACAAAAAACTATTTTGTTAAAGCGAGTAGTCAATCTAATCAAGAAAAGATTATAGTTATGAAAAAGGATGATCTTTATAATAAGAAAATTATTCAAAATAAATCTCATACATATGTTACTAATAGTAGATTTTAATCCTACTTGTTCTTATTGTGGTCTTCATGGTCATACACCTAATACATGTCATATTAGAAACATTTAGTGTTCCAAAAGGGTCATTTCATATGGGTAAAGAAAGGTACTAACCATCAAGGACCCAAAGCACATTGGTACCTAATAAAGTTTGATATTCAATTTTGTAGGTAAACAACAAAAGACTTCAAACATGTGGTACTTGGATAGTGGCTGCTCCAAAACACATGACGGGTGATATAACAAAATTTTCAGCTTTAACACTTGAGTCAAAGGACATGTAGTATATGGAGACAACAAACAAAGGAAAAATTTTAGCATTGGAAAAGTTGGTACAGTACCCATCTCCCTCAATTGAAGATGTCTTATATGTTGAAGGTCTAAAACATAATCTCATAAGCATCAGCCAGCTTTGTGACAAAGGATACAAGATAGTTTTTAATAAAGATTGAGTGTGTCATCCAAAATGAAGCTACAAATGAAACTCAGTTTGTTGGTAAGCGTTTCAAAAATATTTTCATACTTAATTTTTGAAAGATTTATCCTTAAAAATGAAATGTCTTTTGGTAAGCGACAATAATGATGCTTGGGCTAATGGGCATAAGAGATTTGCTCATATTCAACATGGATCATTTAAACAAATTTGGTCAAGCATGATCTTGTTGTAAGGCTTACCAAAATAAAATTTATAAAGGATAAATTATGTGACGCTTGTCAAAAAGAGTCAAACAAAACAAAAAGTTCTTTCAAACCTAAAAATGTCATTTCAACTTCTAGACCACTACAATTGATACATATGGATTTGTTTGGTCCATCAAGAACCAAAAGTCTTGGTGGAAACTCATATGGACTAGTTATTGTTGATGATTACTCAAGGTTCACTTGGACCTTATTTTTGGCAAATAAAAATGAAGCTTTTAAAGCATTTAAAAACTATGCCAAGCTAGTCCAAAATGAACAATCTGCCAAAATTGTATCAATTAGAGAGTGATCATGGAAAGGGAATTTCAAAATACTTCATTTGAAGAATTTTGTGAAGAAAATGGCATTTTTCACAATTTTTCTGCACCAAGAACACCCACAACAAAATGGGGTCGTTGAGAGAAAGAATAGATCCTTGATAGAGCTTGCTAGAACTATGCTAAGCGACTCAAATCTACCAAATACTTTTGGGCAGATGCTGTAAACACAACATGCTATGTTTCCAACCGGGTGTAATTATTAGGCCAATTTCTTAAGAAAACTCCATATGAACTTTACAAAGGTAGAAAACCCAATATCTCTCACTTTCACATTTTGGATGTAAGTGTTTTGTGTTAAATAATGGTAAAGACAACCTTGGAAAATTTGATGAAAAGCTGATGAAGGTATATTTCTCGGCTATCTTTATCTAGTAAGTAAAGCATTTTAGAATTTTTAATAAAAGAACCTTATTAGTTGAAGAATCAATGCATGTAACCTTTGATGAAACTAACCCCATAAAAAGAAAGAAAATATTATTTCTTGTGATGATGATGATGTTTTGAAAGCAATGATCCAAGCAAAGAACTTCAACAAGAAAGTGGAGTCAATATTTTGAAGGGCAAAGTGATGATCTTCCTAAAGAATGGGAGAACCCATAGATATCACCCTATTGACAACATCATAGGTGATATAAATAAAGGAGTCAACAACAAGTTAAAATTGCAAGATGCTTGCTTAAACATGGCGTTTGTTTCTCAAATCGAACCCTCCAAAATTGGTGAAGCACTTAAAGATGATCAATGATACTTGCCCATGCAAGAAGAACTCAATCAATTCGAAAGAAGCCAAGTTTTGGGACTTGTTCCTAATCCTGGAATAAAACACATCATTGGTACAAAATGGGTGTTCAAAAATAAACTAGATGAGAATGCATAGTTGTTCGCAACAAAGCTAGATTGGTTGCTCAAGGATACAATCAAGAGGAAGGGATAGACTTTGACGAAACATTTGCTCCGGTAGCAAGATTAGAGGCAATACGTCTACTATTAGCATATGCTTGCTCCATGAATTTTGAGCTATATCAAATGGACGTGAAGAGTGCATTTCTCAATGGGTACATAAATGAAGAAGTTTATGTCAAGCAGCCCCCTGGATTGAAAGATTCCAAAAATCCCTCACACGTTTACAAAATTGAAAAAGGCTCTTTATGGTCTAAAACAAGCTCCAAGAGCTTGGTATGACAGATTAAAACACCTTTTTTATGTGAACGAGGATTTGACAAAGGAGAAGTTGATAAAACGTTATTGTCAAAAGAGAAAATGGTCACACATTATTGGTTCAAATTTATGTTGATGATATAATATTTGGATCAACCAACAAGGACATATGTGAAGAATTCTCTTCAATAATGCAAGGAGAATTCGAAATGTCCATGATGGGAAAATTAAACTATTTTCTTGGACTTCATATCAAGCAACTTGAGCACGACATCTTCATCAAATCAAAGCCAAATATTGTAAAGAATTACTAAAGAAATTTGAAATGGAGAATTGCAAAGAAAGTACAACTCCCAATGGGCTCCGGAACATATGTTGATAAAGATGCATCAGGAATTTCCATCGACATATCCAAATATCGAGGTATGATTGGATCATTATTATATCTAACGGCCAGCCGGCCAGATATTATGTTTAGTGTTTGTTTGTGTGCAAGATTTCAGGAAGATCCGAAAGAATCACATCTAATAGCTGTTAAAGAATTATGAAGTATCTGAAAGGAACAACAAATGTAGGCCTATGGTATCCCAAGGTGCATATGTGCCTAGTTGGATACTCTGATTCAGATTATGTGGGATGCAAACAGACTGTAAAAGCACCAGTGGCACATGTATGTCTTAGGAAATGCCCTTGTTTCATGGTCTTGTAAAAGGCAAGCTTGTGTTGCACTTAGTACTGCTGAAGCTGAATATATTGCAGCAGGAAGCTGTTGTGCCCAGATTCTCTGGCTCAAACAGCAATTACATGACTATGGAGTTGATCTCGGATGCATTCCCTTAAGATGTGATAACACAAGCGCAATAAACATCTCAAAGAATCCAATCATGCACTCCAGAAACTAAACACATCGATATCCGACATCATTTTTCTACGGGATCATGTACTTAAAGGTAATGTTGAGGTAACATTTGTTGATACACACAATCAATTGGCCGATATATTTACAAAACCGTTAACCTAAAGACTCATTTTTATAAAATCCGAAGAGAACTTGGTATTTTGAGTGAAAATGATCTTTAACCATTGCATGATATACATAGTTTGCCAATATCTCTTATATCTTATTGATTATTGCTTTTTGATATATGAATTTGTGTATTACATGATGCAATCTTCACAAAAAAACTGAGTTTAAGCAAATGTGTTATGTAGTCGAATACAAATGTCTGTATTCGAATACAAATTTCCCAGATTCCCTATATCGAATACAAAGGATGTGTAGTCGAATACACGTTCCCAGAAAACGTGTATTCGAATACAGAAGGTGTAGGTCGATACACCTTCGCGTTTTTGCGCAGATATAAAAGCTGCTTAACTAAGTTAGGGTTTTTCACTTGGTATCGAATACAGCCCCAAGTTTCTTCTCTCTCTCTCCAACTCATCCATCCTCTTCCACTTACTTACCCAATTAAACCACCTAACAAAATCCATACTCTTTATTCCTTCTGTCATCCCTCTTCAAATCTCTCACAACTCTCATTTTCTCTAAACCCCACTTTCACCAAAATACCCCCTCTCACCTATGGTGCTCGCAAACGAGGACCACGCACCAAACATGCAGCAGTAGGTCCCTCACGAAAACGAACCAAGACTCCTAACATCACGGATCTATCCCGCTTCTACACACAACGGAGGAAATTGATCGTTTTCGCACTTTCTACTCGGACAAGCGACTTATTATCCCAATATGGTACTTTGACTCTTTTCTCTGACTTTAAATTTCCGCCGTTGCTTAAAGCACAACTGTTGAAGATTTATAGGTACAATGGTCCAGTTTATCCAGATTTGGTTAGGGTTTTTTTATTGTAATCTCATACAAGAGGGAAAACTGCTAGTCTCGCCGCACCATGGAACAACAAAGAGAGCTCAGCAGGTTCCAAATATGCCCAACACGGTATGGTGTGGGAAATCTTACTATTGATTATCGGTTCTACACTATTTCCTTAGCTACATTCTGGTCCGAAGGCTGGAAATTTACTCCCAAATTTCGGAGTTTGAACTACAAATTAAATAATTTCATGTTTGAAGGTCGTCAACTTAATGGGGCTTTTGTGAAATCTATCATGCTTGGATCTCGCGAAGCAATTGGCTTACCCTATGCAAAGGAAGTTCACGGATTTGGAACACTTTGTTGTGGACTTCTCTGATGAAGTTATGTTTACACCCACCAAAGAAATCTGTTGGACTTAGGTTGTTCTTGCCTGCTTGAGGATCATATGGAATGACGAGCTTGAAGCATTTTGGCAGAAGGTGATCATGTCAACCATCTGAGATGCACCAGCGAAATCTTGGGGACCGCTCCAAACACTGCTGCTCAAGGAGATGAAAGATGGCGGGAAACTGCATCTGATGATGATTATATCTCCAATCAAATTCAGACTCGCCTTGATTTCTTTCCAAACCTTCTTCCAATCAATTCGACAAGGTGACACCTCTATCAACACTCGCTTCACCATGAAACTACTTTGTCGCAATCATGACGCACTTATCTCAAGACATAGTCAATTATCAGACAAACTTGACCATTCCACATTCCGACAGAATTGAATAAATCCTTTAATTTTGTACTGTTTTAGCTTTTCGCATTCTGTATTACTGTGATATTTGCTTTATGAAACTCTTTGTCGTTTTATTTCTGGTGTATTTTGTATACTCGTTCGGACTTGTTATGTATTCACTTCTATGATATTCTGACTTAATTTCCATTTCTGCTATTCTTGTTCCCTTATATGCCTTTTGTGTATGATTTTGCTCGCAACGTG
This sequence comes from Cicer echinospermum, assembly GCA_002896215.2. Lineage (NCBI taxonomy): Eukaryota > Viridiplantae > Streptophyta > Magnoliopsida > Fabales > Fabaceae > Cicer > Cicer echinospermum. The sequence goes on along the minus strand of PGTU02012423.1, from coordinate 211 downwards.
TATGTCTCTTTTTCTTTTCTATTCTTCTTCTTTTTGATCATGTCAAAAGGGGGAGAAAATTTGGTGTTGTTGTTGCATTTCAAACCTTGTAGGCACTCAAAAACAATTTTCAAATCATCACACACAACGGGGGAGTATGCACCTATTCCGGGGGAGCAAAGATTTCAACATCACACTCTCTTCACAACAACATTTTGTCATAATCAAAAAG
>PGTU02012421.1:0-11601 GCA_002896215.2 Cicer echinospermum | reverse complement strand
GGGGGGGGGTGAATTAGGTGTTAGTAATTTTTCGTCTTGGATTTAGTGAGATGGGTAGACTTTGAATCTTTTCCAATATGGTGTCAGTATATATGGTGAGACCTTTATATAGTCACATTCGTGCAGACAATACCAATGAACTCAAAGATTTATCCTGGTTCCCCTTAAAACCAAAGGTACGTCCAGTTTCTTGCACACCCACAGAAGATTGAGATCACTAAGTTCTACAGAAAATGTCAACTCCACCTGGGTCTTCTGCTACAACCTTCTAAAACAACACTCTAAGATAGCACCACTTAATCTTAGATTAGAGCTACTTCTATAGATATCTATTACTTTCTTTTCAAGTGATGACAAAGATCATATGATTTGAATATAGAGATAGGGAAAGGGAAGTAGGCATTGCATTAATCAATCGCAATAACGTAATGTCAAGTACTTGAGAAACCTTTCTGTAAGTGATATGAATTATGTAAATGCAGAGTACTTGTGGAAAAAAGAGACGTTTTGTTCTCAATAATTGTTCAGGGTATTGGGATTCAAGTAATTGTGTGCGTGATCTGAAGTTATGGGTATTGATACTCCATAAACATCGTTCTCGAGATTCCGGTGGGCCATTGATCCAAGAGGTTAATGAAAGAATACAATGATTTGGAGCCATCTAGATCTGAAATTGTATTGCTCCAGTGATTCGAATACAGGATGTGTGTAATTCGAATACACCTCTTTGTAACGTTCAAAAAATATTCAAAATTATACCTGTATTCGAATACACATGTGTGAGTCGAATACAGATTAGTGAAAATTCTGCCACAACTTACTATTATCGATTACAGATTATTGTAGTTCTAATACATATATTGGGATTTGGCCACTGACTTAGCAGTGTAGTCGAACTACACATAGCGTAGTCACTACAACTTTGAGACTTTTGCTTCTGACAGTTGCTTATAATTCGATACACAGGATGTTGTAATTCGAATACATTTATGCATTTTGTCAAAAACATGATTTTTAAGACTTTGTTAATGTTGTTTTGACTTTTGAAAAAATACTTTAATTGCATATGAAATATGAACTTGTTCTCATGTAATTGAAATAATTGGTTTGTGTCATATACCTTATCATTTTAACATTTAATGTTTGGATTTGAAGCTTATTAATGAAGATATTTGATCTGCTTTTTGTCTGTGTGCATTGACATTAATCTGTTGATCTTTTTCTTCATCAAAAACATTAGTTTTACATCCTCCCCTTTTGATTATTACAAAATGTTACGGTTGGTGGAGAGATTGTATAATTCGACACATTGCTCCCCGTAGTATATGACTCCCGTTGTATGTGATTAATTGAAAATTGTTGAGAACTACAAGATGTGTAAGGCACAACATACCAAATTTTCTCGCCCTTTTGACATGATCAAAAAGAAGATAAAATATAGAGACATACATAAGCAGAATATACTCACAAGTAAGATAAAAGTAGTACACATAATAAAAGATGACCTACGACGAAGGATGAAAGCAATGTTAATTAAGGACAGCAAAATAGTCAACATAGTGTGTAACAAGGTTCAACTTAGTACATAAGCACACCATAAGACAAACTACAAATTTAAGACATGAAAAACAAACTACAAGGCATAATAGAATCCTAGGGACGATCAAAATCCGTTGGAATGTGAAAATGATCAGTTTTGTCAGATAAACTTCTAATGTCTTGAGATAACTCGTCATGGTTGCAAGCAATAGTAGTTTCAATGTTCTGGAAGCGAATGTTGAACAAAGTGGTGAGATTAATCGAATTGAGTTTGAAAGAAAGTTTGGAAAAGAATCAAGGCAAGTCAGAGCATTTGAGTTGCAGATATATTCATCATCAGAGGCTGTATCCTCGTCATCTTCATCAGCCTGGGCAGTAGCATTTGAGATCCAACAGTGTCTTCGGAAGCAGCATCAGATGGTTGATCATATCACCTTTTATGCACAAAAGAATTAAGTTCACTCATTCTATAACTATCCGCATGCTAGGCAGGACGCCCAAAATCCAGCATATTTTCTTTGGTGGGTGTATACATGACTTCATCAGAGAAGTCCACCCAAAGTGTTCTAAAATCCGGGACCACTTCCTTCGCATATGGTAAGCCAATTGCCTCTCGGGATCCAAACACGACAAATTTTCACAAAATATGCCCAATTTTATTGACAACCTTCATATATGAAATTCATATTTTGTAATTCAAAACTCCGAATTTGGGAGTAATTTGCCAGCCTTCGGAACCAGAATGTAGTTAAGGAAATAGTGCAAAAGGCGACTGTCAACAGTAAGAATCCCACTCCATACCGTTGCTGGGCATATTTTGGAACCAGCCTGAGTCCGCTTTTGTTCCATTGTGCGTCTGTCAAATCGACATAAGGGCAACATATGCATCATACTTAGAGATATCAGCCCGTTCACACACAAGTGTTGGACAAAAACTTTGACCGTTAAAGGGAAGGTTCAGAATTTCGCCTATAGTTTTTGGTATTAATCCGAATGGTTACCCTAACATCGAGATACCAACATTTTGTCCATCTTGGGTGAGATTGCAATTAAAAAACCCTAACTAAGTCAGGATAGACAAGACCTTTGTAGCCTATAAACTCTTCAACATGTTGTGCCTTGAGTAACTCAGGAAAGTTAAAGGCAGAGAAAGAGTTTAAAGTACCGTACTTTGGAATGATAAGTCGCTTGTCCGAGTAGAATGTGCGAAAACGATCATTTCTTCCGGTGTGTGTAGAAGCCGGGATAAATCCGTGATGTTGGGATTCCTTGTTCGTTTTCTTGAAGGACCCACTGCTGCATGCTTGGTTCTTGGTCCTCGTTTACGGGCATCCATGGCGAGAAGGGAGGTTTTGGTGAAAAATGGGTTTGAGAGAAATCTTAGAAATTTGATGATTAATGCCAAGAAAGAAGTAATGATTGATGTAGTGTGCAAGGTTGGGTGAATGGGTAACTGAGTGAAAGGAGGATGGACGAGATTTTGGAAGAGGAGATGAGAGGCTACAACTGTGTATTCGAATACCAAATGTATAACCCTAAAATGTGAAACAACTTTTATATCTAGGCAAAAACGCGAAGGTGTATTTGACTACACACTTGTTGTATTCGAATACACATTGTTCTGGGAACGTGTATTCGACTACACATTAGTTGTATTCGAATACAATAATTTCTGGAAAAGTGTGTATTCAAATACATACATTTGTATTCGACTACATATGCGAATTTTTGCTTAAAAACTAAATTTTTATGGAAATCTCAACATATAATGCACAAATTGATATATCAAGAAACAATAATCATCCAAGGAACTTTATTTTAACAAATTTTAAGATGTAATTTTTGAAGAGATATGACAAATTATATATACCATGCTTGCATACCTACAAAATTGAAATCAAAATTTTATTAGGTACCCAATGTGCTTTGGGTCCTTGATGGTTAGTACCTTTCTTTACCCATACGTAATGCCCTCTTGGAATACTAACGTTTCTAATGTGACAGACATTAGGTGTAATGACCATGAAGACCACAATAAGAACAAGTAGGAGTAAATCTATTTTCAAAAGCATGTGTATGAGATTTACTATGAATAATTTTCTTTCATAATGGTGATCCTTTTTCATAATTATAATCTTTTCTTGATTGGATGATTACCCCGCTTTGACAAAAATGGTCTTATTCAGGTTTGGTTTATCAACTTTTGAGTATCCAAGACCACTTTTGTCATTTGAGTATCTTTGCATATTAAAACATTTTCCAAGCCTATTTGTCCTTTTTCATATCGTTCAATTACTCTATTTAATTGAATAATCTTGAAGGAGAGGGAATCACATTTATTGCATGCAAAATTCTGTTTTAGTTTTTCAGAAAATTTTTTCCATAGTGTCAACTTTTTCTTGAAGACTTGATATTTGTCTCTTTTGTGTTGACACTAGTTTGAACAAATTTTTGCATTCAATAAGAAGTTCCTTGATGGCGTTTTGAGCCTCGCTATATTCTAGAATCAATTCACTATTAGTTTTATGAAGATGAAGGGAGTCTATGTTACTAATCTCTTCTTCGTTATCTGATTGATGTGATGCCATCAATGCAACATTAGCGCATTCTTCACTTTCTGTTTCTGAAGATGAACTTACTTCATTGTCTTTTCCAACTATGTATGCCTTCTTGAAGTCTTTCTTTTTTTGTGGCATTTTTTCTTAATAAGGTTTGGACAATCTGCTTAATATGTCCTTGTTTTCCACATTCAAAGCAAGTGAAGTTTGATTTGATGTAGAATTATCGTTTCTTCTTGAAACTTTCTTCTTGAATGTTCTGTCGTTTTTAAGAAACTTACCAAATTTCTTAACAAGCAAAGTAATGTTTTCATCTTCACTGAATTGTCGTCCTTGATTTGTTCTCTTGATTCTGTCTTTAGAGCAATATTTTTTTGTCTTCTTTTCTTGATTTTCATTTTTGTTCTAATCTTTTTCAAGTTCGATTTCATGCTCTGAAGTTTTTCAAAAGTGCAGAAAGCGACATTTTGGATAGGCTTTTCTTTTCGGATATTGCTGTCACTTTTGGTTGCCAGGCCTTGTCAATGATCTCAGTACTTTTAGATTTAATTCATCATTTGTGAAGATTTTTCCGAGTGTTGTCAAATAATTGGTTAAGTGGGAGAACCTTTTTTGTAAGTCTAGAATAGACTCTCCGGGCTGCATTCGAAATAACTCACATTCTTGTGATAGTTTGTTGAGTTTAGATCTCTTTACTCAATGGTGCCTTCGTGAGTTACTTCCCAACGTATCCCATATTTCTTTTGCTGTTTTACACAGTGAGATATGCGGAAAAACTCATCCATTCCTAGTGCAGATTGTAATATATTCTTATCCTTTTTATCGAAAAGCACTTTTCTTTTATACTCATAGTCCAATAATTTTTTATCTTTATTATCTCTTCTTTGTTATTGATGACAGTTTTTGGAATGTGAGGACCATTTTCATTGCATCCCATATGTCGTCTCCTTGTGCTTCGAGATACGCTTGCATACGTTTTCCAAAAATCGTAGTGCTCTTCCACAAAACATGGTGGCTTGGTACTGCTACACCTGTCCTCTAAAAAACAGGTTGTGCGGAAGCCGTGAGTAATTGATCGAGGAATAAGTTACCTTAACCTGCTCGGATGCCAATTGTAAGTATAAGAAGTGCCGCCTAAGAGGGGGGGGGGGTGAATTAGGTGTTAGTAAATTTTCTTGTTTTTAGTGATATGGTAGTTGATTTTCTGAGTTGATATAATGTATACTAATAGTAATGTGCCAGTAAATAAATGAACTCAAAGATTTATCCTGGTTCCACCTTAAACCAAGTGTACGTCCAGTCCTCTTGCACACCACAAGAGATTGATCCACTAATTGTCAGAAAATGTACAACTCCCACCCTGGGATTCTTGCTACAAACTTCTAACAACACTCTAAGATAGCACACCACTATCTTAGATTAAGCTACTTTTTAAGAAAGTATTACTTTCTTTTACAAGTGATACAATATGATTTGAATAAGAATAAGGGAATTATATTGATTAACAATCCAATAACAATTCAAGTACTTGAGAACCTTTCTGAATGATATGAAAATGAAATGCAAGTACTTTGTAAAAATCAGAATTTTGTTCAAAATTGTTCAGGGTATTGATTCAAGGATTGTGTGTGTTTGATCTGAAGTTATGGGGTATTTATACTCCATAAACATCTCTTCAGATTCGTGGCCATTGATCCAAGAGGTTTAATGAAAGAATACAATGATTTGGAGCCATTCTAGATCTGAAAAATTGTATTGCTTCCAGTTGTATTTGAATACAGGATGTGTGTATTCGAATGCACCTCTTTGTAACGTTCAAAAATATTCAAAATTTATACCTTGTATTCGAATACACATGTGTGTAGTCGAATACAAATTAGTGAAAATTTGCCACTGACTTACTATGTATTCGATTACAGATTATTGTAGTCGAATACAGATATAGGGATTTTGGCCACTGACTTGCAGTGTAGTCGACTACACATAGTCGTAGTCGAATACAAATTTGAGACTTTTGCTTCTGACTTGCTTTGTATTTGATACAGGATATACTGTATTCGAATACATTTATGCATTTTGTCAAAAACATGATTTTTTAAGACTTTGATAATGTTGTTTTGACTTTTGAAAATACTTTAATTGCATATGTAAATATAATGTATACTAATAGTAATGTGCAGTAAATAAATGAACTCAAAGATTTTATCCTGGTTCCCCTTAAAACCAAGGGTACGTCCAGTTCTCTTGCACACCACAAGAGATTGATCCACTAATTGTCAGAAAATGTACAACTCCCACCCTGGGATTCTTGCTACAACCTTCTAACAACACTCCTAAGATAGCACACCACTATCTTAGATTAAGCTACTTTTTAAGAAATTATTACTTTCTTTTACAAGTGATACAATATGATTTGAATAAGAATAAGGGAAGTATATTGATTAACAATCCAATAACAATTCAAGTACTTGAGGAACCTTTCTGAATGATATGAAAATGAAATGCAAGTACTTGTAAAAATCAGAATTTTGTTCAAAATTGTTCAGGGTATTGATTCAAGGATTGTGTGCGTTTGATCTGAAGTTATGGGGTATTTATACTCCATAAACATCTCTTCGGATTCGGTGCCATTGATCCAAGAGGTTTAATGAAAGAATACAATGATTTGGAGCCATTCTAGATCTGAAAAATTGTATTGCTTCCAGTTGTATTCGAATACAGGATGTGTGTATTCGAATACACCTCTTTGTAACGTTCAAAAATATTCAAATTTATACCTTGTATTCGAATACACATGTGTGTAGTCGAATACAGATTAGTGAAAATTTGCCACTAACTTACTATGTATTCGATTACAGATTATTGTAGTCTAATACATATATTGGGATTTTGGCCACTGACTTGCAGTATAGTCGACTACACATAGTCGTAGTCGAATACAACTTTGAGACTTTTGCTTCTGACTTGCTTTATATTCGAATACAGGATGTTGTTATTCGAATACATTTATGCATTTTGTCAAAAACATGATTTTTAAGACTTTGTTAATGTTGTTTTGACTTTTGAAAATACTTTAATTGCATATGTAATATGACTTGTCTCATGTAATTGAAATATTGGGTTTGTGTCATATACCTTTACATTTTAACATTTAATGTTTGGATTTGAAGCTTATTAATGAAGATATTTGATCTTCTTTTTTGATCTTGTTGCATTGACCATAATTGTTGATCTTTTTCTTCATCAAAAACATGTAGTTTTACATTCTCCTCCCCTTTTTGATTATGACAAAATGTTACTGTTGTGGAGAGATTGTATAATTCGAACCATTGCTCCCCGTAGTATATGCTTACTCCCCGTTGTATGTGATTAATTGAAAAATTGTTTGAGAACCTACAAGATGTGTAAAGGCAACAACAATACCAAATTTTTCTCCCCCTTTTGACATGATCAAAAAGAAGAAAAAATATAGAGACATACATATGCAAGAATATACTCACAAGTAAAGATAAAAGTAGTACACATAATAAAAGATTGACCTAACGAAGGATGAAAGCAATGTTAATTAAGGACAGCAAAATAGTCAACATATGTGTAACAAGGTTCAACTTAGTACATAAAGCACACCATAAGACAAACTACAAATTTAAGACATGAAACAAACTACAAGGCATAATAGAATCCTAGGGACGATCAAAATCCGTTGGAATGTGAAAATGATCAACGTTGTCAGATAAACTTCTAATGTCTTGAGAGATAACTCGTCATGGTTGCAAGCAATAGTAGTTTCAATGTTTCTGGAAGCGAATGTTGACAAAAGTGGTGAGATTATCGAATTGAGTTTGAAAGAAAGTTTGGCGAAAGAATCAAGGCAAGTTCATGAGCATTTGAGTTGAGATATATTCATCATCAGAGGCTGTATCCTCGTCATCTTCATCAGCCTGGGCAGTAGCATTTGAGAGTCCAACAGTGTCTTCGGAAGCAGCATCAGATGGTTGATCATAATCACCTTTATGCACAAAAGAATTAAGTTTCTCATTCTAATACTATCCGCATGCTAGGCAGGACGCCCAAATCCAGCATATTTTCTTTGGTGGGTGTATACATGACTTCATCAGAGAAGTCCACCAAAGTGTTCTAAAATCCGGGACACTTCCTTCGCATATGGTAAAGCCGAATTGCCCTCTCGGGATCCAAACACGACAAATTTCACAAAATATGCCCAATTTAGTTGACAACCTTCATATATGAAATTCATAAATTTGTAATTCAAACTCCGAAATTTGGGAGTAATTGCCAGCCTTCGGAACCAGAATGTAGTTAAGGAAATAGTGCAAAAGGCGACTGTCAACAGTAAGATATCCCACTCCATACCGTTGCTGGGGCATATTTGGAACCAGCCTGAGTCCGCTTTTGTTCCATTGTGCGTCTGTCAAATCGACATAGGGCAACATATGCATCATACTTAGAGATATCAGCCCGTTCACACAAGTTGTTGGGACAAAACTTTTGACCGTTAAAGGGAAGGTTCAGAATTTCGCATATAGTTTTGGTATTAATCCGAATGGTTTTACCCTTAACTCGAGATACCAACATTTGTCCATCTTGGGTGAGATTGCAATAAAAAACCCTAACTAAGTCAGGATAGACAAGACCTTTGTAGCCTAATAAACTCTTCAACATGTTGTGCCTTGAGTAACTCAGGAAAGTTAAAGGCAGAGAAAGAGTTTTAAAGTACCGTACTTTGGAATGATAAGTCGCTTGTCCGAGTAGAATGTGCGAAACGATCATTTCTTTCCGGTGTGTGTAGAAGCCGGGATAAATCCGTGATGTTGGGATTCCTTGTTCGTTTTCTTGAAGGACCCACTGCTGCATGCTTGGTTCTTGGTCCTCGTTTACGGGCATCCATGGCGAGAAGGGAGGTTTTGGTGAAAAATGGGTTTGAGAGAAATCTTAGAAATTTGATGATTAATGCCAAGAAAGAAGTAATGATTGATGTAGTGTGCAAGGTTGGGTGAATGGGTAACTGAGTGAAAGGAGGATGGACGAGATTTTGGAAGAGGAGATGAGAGGCTACAACTGTGTTATTCGAATAACAAATGTAAAATAACCCTAAAATGTGAAACAACTTTTATATCTAGGCAAAAACGCGAAGGTGTATTTGACTACACCTTGTTGTATTCGAATACACATTGTTCTGGGAACGTGTATTCGACTACACATTAGTTGTATTCGAATACAATAATTTCTGGAAAAGTGTGTATTCAAATACATACATTTGTATTCGACTACATATGCGAATTTTTGCTTAAAAACTAAATTTTTATGGAAATCTCAACATATAATGCACAAATTGATATATCAAGAAACAATAATCATCAAGGAACTTTATTTTAACAATTTTAAGATGTAATTTTTGAAGAGATATGACAAATTATATATACCATGCTTGCATACCTACAAAATTGAAATCAAATTTTATTAGGTACCCAATGTGCTTTGGGTCCTTGATGGTTAGTACCTTCTTTACCCATACGTAATGCCCTCTTGGAATACTAACGTTTCTAATGTGACAGACATTAGGTGTATGACCATGAAGACCACAATAAGAACAAGTAGGAGTAAATCTATTTTCAAAAGCATGTGTATGAGATTTACTATGAATAATTTTCTTTTCATAATGGTGATCCTTTTTCATAATTATAATCTTTTTCTTGATTGGATTGATTACCCGCTTTTGACAAAATGGTCTTATTCAGGTTTGGTTTATCAACTTTGAGTATCCAAGACCACTTTTGTCATTTGAGTATCTTTGCATATTTAAAACATTTTCCAAGCCTATTTGTCCTTTTTTCATATCGTTCAATTACTCTATTTAATTGAATAATCTTGAAGGAGAGGGAATCACATTTATTGCATGCAAAATTCTGTTTTAGTTTTTCAGAATTCTTTTCCATAGTGTCAACTTTTTCTTGAAGACTTGATATTTGTCTCTTTTGTGTTGACACTAGTTTGAACAAATTTTTGCATTCAATAAGAAGTTCCTTGATGGCGTTTTTGAGCCCTCGCTATATTCTGAGAATCAATTCACTATTAGTTTTATGAAGATGAAGGGAGTCTATGTTACTAATCTCTTTTCGTTATCTGATTGATGTGATGCCATCATGCAACATTAAGCGCATTCTTCACTTTCTGTTTCTGAAGACTGAACTTACTTCATTGTCCTTCCAAGCTATGCATGCCTTCTTGAAGTCTTTCTTTTTTGTGGCATTTTTTCTTAATAAGGTTTGGACCTCTGCTTTAATATGTCCTTGTTTTCCACATTCAAAGCAAGTGAAGTTTTGATTTGATGTAGAATTATCTTTCTTCTTGAAACTTTCTTCTTGAATGTTCTGTCGTTTTTAAGAAACTTACCAAATTTCTTTAACAAGCAAATAATGTTTCATCTTCATCTGAATTGTCGTCCTTTGATTTGTTCTCTTGATTCTGTCTTTAGAGCCAATATTTTTTGTCTTCTTTTCTTGACTTTCATTTTGTTTCTAATCTTTCAAGTTTCGATTTCATGCTCTTGAAGTTTTCCAAATAGTGCAGAAGCGACCATTTTGGATAGGCTTTTCTTTTCGGATATTGCTGTCACTTTTTGGGTTTGCCAGGCCCTTGTCAATGATCTCAGTACTTTTAGATTTCAATTCATCATTTGTGAAGATTTTTCCGAGTGTTGTCAAATAATTGGTTAAGTGGGAGAACCTTTTTTTGTAAGTCTAGAATAGACTCTCCGGGCTGCATTCGAAATAACTCCACATTCTTGTGATAGTTTGTTGAGTTTAGATCTCTTTACCTCAATGGTGCCTTCGTGAGTTACTTTCCAACGTATCCCATATTTCTTTTGCTGTTTTACAGTGAGATTAGCGGAAAAAAACTCATCCATTCCTAGTGCAGATTGTAATATATTCTTATCCTTTTTATCGAAAAGCACTTTTCTTTTTATACTCATCAGTCAATAATTTTTTATCTTTATTTCTTCTTTGTTATTGATGACGTTTTTTGGACGAATGTGAGGACCATTTTCAATTGCATCCCATATGTCGTCTCCTTGTGCTTCGAGATACGCTTGCATACGGATTTTCCAAAAAATCGTAGTGCTCTCCCACACATGGTGGCTTGGTACTGCTACCACCGTCCTCTAAAAACAGGTTGTGCGGAAGCCGTGAGTAATTGATCGAGGAATAAGTTACCTTAACCTGCTCGGAGCCAATTTGTAGTATTAGAAGTGCGCCTAGAGAGGGGGGGGTGAATTAGGTGTTAGTAAATTTTCTTGTTTTTTAGTGATATAGGTAGTTGAATTTTCTGAGTTGATATAATGTTCGTATATACTAATAGTAAGTGCAGTAAATAAATGAACTGCCAAAAGATTTATCCTGGTTCCCCTTAAAACCAAGTGTACGTCAGTCCTTCTTGCCACCACACAAGAGATTGGATCCACTAATTGTCAGAAAATGTACAA
>PGTU02012420.1:0-24407 GCA_002896215.2 Cicer echinospermum | reverse complement strand
TAATGTCTTAGTGACAAAACCTTTATTCCAAAGTACTTAATTCCTAGTAGATTTTAAGATAGAAATTAAGCTTACCGTATAGAAATCTCTTGTAATTATTGTTTGCAACTAATTTAATTGGTTTCATGACCTGCACCTATGTCTAGACTACAAATTCATGAATTTCTCATCTCAAGCATTCGTACCACTTCCGTTTCAAAATACAAATCGTAGAACATTTTAATGTTGATCAAGCAATAAAAAGCATTAAGCACAGAGATGAGAAAAATAATTCAATAAACTCATTCATATAACTAAAATCAAATTTAGTTACTCATGACAGAGATAAAAGAGATAGAGATTAGAGAAGAATTACAAGAAGGATTCATGGATGATTCTTGATAAAACTGCTCCAATGATGTTAGAAACGGCCGTCTTTGAGTTTCTATGCTAAGGCACAAGTCTCCCAACTTCCCAATAGTGAAAAAGATCCCTAAAACAGTAAAAATCTGCGTTTTATGGTTGCTAGTGCGCGTCGCGCGCCCCAGGCGCGTTGGGCATTAGCAAATGCTGGAAAAAAACGCTTCAGGTGCGCTTGGCGCGCTCCAAGCGCTCAACATTTGTTGTCCGCGTATATTGCATTTGGCCCCTCTTTCGAGTCTGAATTTAGTTCCGGTGTCTTCATGAACGTTGTAGCTATGGATCTTAGCTTTCATATGCACTTGGTTGACTCCAATTGGACATCTACAACTCCAGATATGGCTGACATACTCTACATATGTCATGTTGATTTCTCACCAAAATTCAGCACTGCACTAAACAAAACGCAATGTAAAATTACGAAAAATTCCTACTTAATCAACGAATAAAAACAAAAAACACTTTATTAACTCAAAGAACAAAAATCAACAATATATCAAATAATCCTTAATTTAATTTGATGAGGATAATAAAGACTAAACAGTGGGAAATATGGCATATATGAAAGTCATCAACAAACCCAAACTTAATATATTGCTTGTACCCCAAGCAACAATTATTTCAGATTTGGTCCAGTTAAATGCACACTTAAATCAATTTCTCAAATTAAATCGAAACTCAATTTCAATCAAAGTTCTTGCTACTGCAAACATTCATCATGCTCTATGGTTGGTTTTCAAAAAAAAAAAAAGCAACAAGATTGTACACATTGGCATTCATTAATCAAATTTCAACTCTCTCTTCACACAATCTCACCAAAATTTCTCTCAAGATGTTAGAAAGGGTTATGAATTTATCGCTCAAATTCTAGAGAACATGCATCACGCTATCAGTAGGCTTGAAAAAAATTCTAGTTAGCAATCACAATGCAGTAAACACATGCATTTTTGAAGGACTTTCGGGTTGTAATGGGGCTTAGGTAAGGGTAGGACATTTTGGATAGTAGGCTTTACCACTTGGAGTTAGGCATACATTTTCAGATTATTCTACCATTTTTTTATTTTATTTTTTTTTCTTCCCCTTTTCATTGTGTAGATTCTCAAACAATGACAAAAGAACAAAGAAGATATTATTTACCAAAGTACACAAACTGATTTTTTTTTCTTTTTCTTCTTTTTCTTTTTCTTTTTCTTCTTTTCCTTTTTCTTTTTCTTCTTTTTTTTTTCTTTTTTTTCTTTTTATTTCTTTTTGTGAGAATCACCACCCCAAACTTAAAAAGTTGCTATCCCATGAGCAACCCCAAACTTAGAATTTTATCAAGACAAATTTTTTTTTCTACCTAACTCCAAGTAAGGTGATTTAATTAAAGTCAGGTGTTTGATTTGTAATGTGGCTAGTAACCGAATAAAAGGGCAAGACTCAAAGGGGCTAGCAAAGGGTAATATTTTCTCGAGTAGTTAGAAAGTCTCAAACGACCAATAAAGTTGCCTCAATGTATGCATAAATTACAAGTGATGCAAGTCAGAATTAGTGCAAGTTCTAGAGGATAACACATGTCTGGATAATCACACAACAAAGAATTTAAGTGTTTAGGCTCAAAAGCTCACAGCTAGGATAATAAGAGAGAGTATGAACAATCAAAATGAAGCCAACATGCTTCTGAAAAGTTAAAATTATATTTTTGAAAAATTGAGTGCATATTAGCCTTCTACAACCATTTAGTAATGAAGAATGCATGCATTAGGAAGGCTTGTCGACTTGAGCAATATCATAATCTAAGAAATGAAATTTAACTTGCGAAATCACAAATAGAAATTTTAAGATTAAGTGCAAGTCAGTACAACTGTTCCATTATAGTACACATTTAGTGAAATAAAAAAAAAAAGAAAGAACATAAAGATAAGAAAGTCACAATACACTGACATTAAACAAAGAAAACGAGAAAACGAAAAGAAACATGACAAACAACAGAAAGAAAAAAAAAAAGGAAAGAAAACTTCTCTCAGTTTAGTAGTTCACGGATTCTTGTTTAGATCATCTGCTCCTATTCCGCTATGGTCGCCAGTATACTAGTGAGGTGCAAATAGATAAACCTCCTGGTGTCTGTTGAGCGAAGGATGTACTTGCGACCTTAGTTCGTTTTTTTTTTTTTTTTTTTGAGTTGCCATTAGGTCTTGCAAAACAAGTATTCACACCCATGATTCAAAATATTTCAAGTTAGAGATAATTAATTTAAGCATGGTCCCCTTTAGAAAAATAACAACTTAAGTGGCCTTGGGTTAGTCCAACAAAATTGTACATGATAATAGTGCGTATGCATTGAATGGAATTTTAACGAACAGTTGGAGTGCATTCATGTTTTGTAGGAATTAAGGTGCAAAAAGTGGTTGTGTCATTTTAATTAAACAAACAGTTGGAGTGCAGTCATAAAACACATGACAACTCACATATATGCAACATTAACACCCATTTAGTCTCAGAAAATCACATGCATGTATGACAATTCCTAATACTAGCATAAATTCGACATGCATGTATGAACAATTAAAGAACCCAGATGCATCGATGAACAAGAAAGAGTTGATATTAGAAATTGGGGAAACTTACTTGAGGATGAAAGAATAAATGGATAGGAGAGGAAACTTACTTGAGATATTGGAGGAGGGTTTGGAGAGTGATAATGTAGAAAAGGAGACTGGCCTTTGATGATAATGGAGAATGGTTTGGAAAGTGAGAAGATGGGATTTTACAACTTGGCCGTGAAAAGCGCTTCAGGCGCGCTTGGGCGCGCTTCAGGCGCGCGTTGACAGTGACAAATGCTGGAAAAAGGGCTTCAGGCGCTCTTCAGGCGCACATCGACAGTGACAAAAACCTGGAAAAAGCGCTTCAGGCGCGCTTGGGCGCACGTTCTGTCATTTGGAGCTGTACAATCGCTTCTCAACACGTCTTTTTGATTCTTTGCTCATACTAAACATCAAAACTAAGAGAACTAGCATTAGATGACTAAATTTGAAACTAAATGGAGTAAAATAAATCTGAAATGCAATAAATAAAATAAATAAATATGATGCAAATGAAATAAAATTGGGTTGCCTCCCAATAAGCGCTTCTTTAAAGTCATTAGGCTTGATGTCTCAACTATTGTCAAGGTAGTATATATGACAGGAATAACACATCATCCTTCTCACCAAGAGGATCATATTTCAAGTGAGGTGGCAATTGCTTGAGTTCAGTCGATGGTGTATCTTTCTCTTTTTCTCTACATATTCACTTCATTCCTTTTCAACCCCTCCCATGTAGTGGGAGAAACGGGGGGAGTAAGATGGTGATGCTTCTAACATGGCTAAAACTCTTTCACCTTTGGATCTTTACTTTCTTTAACAACATCTTTGGGTAGGCATAACACTCTTTCCAATGGCATAATGTGTCCTTGATGTTCAACTTCTTCATCGACTATCGAATTAAAAATCTCAATTCGGTTGCACCCTTCTCTTTCGTTTGAATGCTCCATGGCTTTTTAAAATATTGAATGTAACTGTTTCCTCATTTACCTAAAAGGTTAAGGTGCCATCTGCTACATCAATCATAGCTCGCCCTGTTGCTAAGAACGGTCTCCCCAAAATCAAAGGAATGTCATTGTCTTCCTTCATGTCTAGTACCACGAAATCCACTGGAAAAATGAACTTATCCACTTTAACCAACACATCTTCCACCCTCCATATGGGTGTTTCATTGAGCGATCCGCAAATTGTAGCATCAGTTGTGTGTCTTTGACTTTTCCAATGCCCACTTTTTGTATATGGAAAGGGCATAAGACTTACACTAGCCCCAAGATCACACAGAGCCTTCCCAAAAATTCTATTTCCAATGGCACACGGGATTAAGAAGCTTCCAGGATCCTTTGAGCTTCGGCGGCAGTTTTCTCTGTAGTATAGCACTACATTCTTCGGTTAGCATCACTGTTCAACGTCGATTTTTCTTTTCTTCGATAGAATCTCCTTCATGAACTTGGCGTATGTTGGCATCTGTTCTAGTGCCTCTGCAAAAGGAATGGTAATTTGTAATTTTTTTTATAACATCAAGGAACTTACCGAATTGTTTTTCTTTTTCTTCCTTTTTTAACCTTTGAGGAAATGAAAGTTGAATTTCTAGTTTGACAGTGGTTCCCTATTTTTTGTACCGCAGGTTCTTCCTCCTTTTCAAGAGAGTGGTGTGCTCCTCCATTAAGGTCGGTGTGACTGTTTCTTCTGAGTGGGTCGAGCTTGAAGTACTTACACTTTGTTTGACTTTAAGCGGTACTTGTTCACTTACCTTGCCACTCCTTGTTGTCACGGCATTGACATAATTTTTGTGGATTCAGAATCGTGTCACTAGGCAAATTTCCAGTCGTTCTTTGTGCCATTTGTTGAGCAAGTTGGCCCACTTGAGTTTCCAGATTCTTTATGGATGCAGAGTGATTTTTGGATGGCTCTTGACTCTTCAATGAAAGAATTTGTGGTTGTCACTAATTTCTCCATAGCACTCTCCCAAGCAGCCTTTCTAGGTGGAAATTGGTTTGTTTGAGCTCCTTGTTGACCCTGAGAACCACCTTGCTGATCTCTCCAGGAAAAAAATTTGGATGATTTCTCCAACTAGGGTTGTACGTACTAGAGTAGGGATTATTCTTCCTCCTGTTATTACTAACAAAATTCACCTGCTCTAGTTCTTCTAACTCATTGTCATCCAGTGTTTCACAGGCTCTAGTTTTATGTGCTCCTCCACAAAGGTTACAGTTAGTCTGCTTTAGTAATTTGACAGGGGATACCGGGGGTTGTATATTTAGAGCTGTTATTCCTTTCTTTATCTCAGTGGCAATAACATCTTCTATTTGTTTTAAGAATAACCTGCCTGGGACCAATCCATACATAACATTCAACTCTAATACACCACTTGTTGATCCACCACCTCTGTCATACAACATCATTTGTTCATTTGATGCCATGATCTCAATAATCTTCTGTGCTTCTGTTGCAGTCTTGTAATTCAAAGAACCACCTGCTGTGGCATCCAACATAATTCTAGTGCTCGGTCTCAAACCATTGCAGATTTGGGCAGTGTCGTCATAAGCATGATTAGGACATCCTGCTAGTAAGTTTCTGAATCTCCTGTAAGTGTCACAGAGAGATTCTCCCTCTTTCTATTTGTAACTGGAAATCTCTTGCCTTTTTCTAACAAACATAGCTGGGGGAAAATACTGTTCCAAGAACTTATCATCAAGATCATCCCATGTGGTGATGCTGTCAGCAGGAAAGGAATGAAGCCACTATATGTCAATGAAAATGGGAACAGTTTCATTCTCTTGCCTTCCTCAGACAAACGATGAACCTTCACTGTTTCACATAATTCATAGAAATTTGTGAGATGTCTATTGGCGTCTTCGTTATGTCTACCGTCCAAATGAATCTCCTTCAACTCTCGGTATAGAGCGGGACTTTGTGTGGACTTATTTCAAACTTATTTACTGTAACTGGTTGGTTCTGGATGGGCAATCGAGCATGAGTTCTATTCCGATTCCCATACTCGCGATAGTACGTTCTGGTAGTGGTGGATCGGCCATCTCAGTAACTATGATGGAATCACCCAAAACCTCTTCTTCCACAACTAAATGTCTTTCCCTTTGTCTCCTTTCTCGAGCCGCCTTTCGATGTGCCTTCGCTGTTTTTTCGATTTCTGGATCAAAGATAAGTTCAGCTGAGGGCTGGCCTCGAATACAAGGTTAGACAGATTGTGAGTAATGAAGAGTTTAAACTAAAGAAAAATAAATAATCAAGTAAAAACAAAACAGTTTTAAAATAGATTTTCTTTTTTAAAAAAAATAAAAGAAGAAATTTTATTGCAGAGCAAAAAATTTCAATTCAGTAAAAAAATTAAATTCAATAGTGATATGGCAGTCCCCGGCAATGGCGCCAAAAAACTTGATAGCGTTTCAGCAAGTGTACTGAATCGTTGCTAGTAATAATAAAACGGTAGTACCGAGTGTCGAACTCAAGGATTGCACTTTACTATTGAATTATATTTAGTTACTAAAATTGAACAAAAATATCCAAGTTGATTGAAATAATATTTAAAATTGACAACAGTAGTAAAATTGATCTTTTATAAATTGAGAAAAATGTCAAGGATGAGTTTCACTTCGAATCCAACCTTGGTGTCTAATTTGATCCTAGTTATTGAATACCTTTATTGAATTATTACCGAATTCTCTTTATTATTATTGCCCTAATGTCTTAGTGATAGAACCTTTAATTCCAAAGTAACCCCTAATTCTTTAGTAGATTTAAGATTAGAGTTAAGCATTACCGTATAGAAATTCTCTTGTAAATTATTGCTTTGCAACTAATTTAATTGGTTTCATGACCTGGACCTATGTTCTAGACTACAAATTCATGAATTTCTCATCTCAAGCATTCAAAAAGTCCACTTCCGTTTCAAAATACAAATCGTAGAACATTTTAATGTTGATCAAGCAATAAAAAGCATTAAGCACAGAGATGAGAAAAATAATTCAATAAACGCATTCATATAATAGAAATCAAATCATAAAAAATAAGGGTTTCATCTTGTTACACTCATCCCTAACAAATAAGGTTTAGTTACTCATGACAGAGATAAAAGAGATAGAGATTAGAGAAGAATTAGAAGAAGGATTCATGGATGATTCTTGATAAAAACTGCTCCAATGATGTTAGAAACGAGCCGTCTTGAGTTCCTATAATAGGGCACAAGTCTCCCAACTTCCCAAGAGTGAAAAAGATCCCTAAAACAGTAAAAATCTACGTTTTTATGGTTTCTGGTGCGCGTCGCGCGCCCCAAGCGCGTTTGGGCAGTAGCAAATGCTGGAAAAAGCGCTTGGGCGCGCTCCAAGCGCTCAGCATCTGTTGTCCGGCGTATATTACATTTTGCTCCTCTTTGGAGTCTGAATTTGGTTCCGGTGTCTTCATGAAGGTTGTAGCTATGGAGCTTAGCGTTCATGTGCACTTGGTTTGACTCCAATTGGACATCTACAACTCCAGATATGGCTGAAATACCTTACATATGTCATGTTGATTTCTCACCAAAATTCAGCACTGCACTAAAACAAAACGCAATGTAAAATTACGAAAAATTCCTACTTAATCAAAGAAATAAAAACAAAAAACATTTTATTAACTCAAAGAACAAAAATCAACAAAATATAATCAAATAAATCCTTAATTTAACTGATGATTGAGGATAAATAAGACTAAAAACAGTGGGAAAATATGCATATGATGAAGAGTCATCAGCCATAATAACACATCATCTAAACTTGTGTCCTCAGCTTCATCATCCTCTCTTTGAACTTTCTTGGATCTGCATTTGTAACACCCTAAATTTTATAATAAACTATATTATTAATTGAATAAGATTTTAAATAATTAATTTGATGATTAAAATTATTTTCGAATATATGTTGATAAATTTTGTGACTAATTTTCGTTATATGGATGCTTTCTATGATGTGCTAGTTTGATATGTACACCCCCAATTTGATAATAAACTATTTTATTAATTAAATATGATTTTAGATGACTAAATTGGTGCTAAAATTGGTTTAGAATATATGTTGATTATTTTTATGATTAATTTTCTTTATATGTGTATTTTCTATGATGTGTTAATCTTGTACACATTTGAATAAATGAGGGATATAAATAATAAATATATATTTTTATTATTTTATATATTCTCCTTAAAACAATAGTATTTTAATGTAAATATTTTAGAGAATAAGATTTAGGCGATTTTACGTTTATATGTGAGTTGGTAATTAATGTGACATTTCTTATGCGTTTGATTAATATTAAATGTGCACTTAGTTATATATAATTAATTCTAAATATATATTATTTTAATTTTTTATTTTATAAATAATTATTTTGAGATAATAGTACTATCATGTTTGATTTCCTTTATTTTACTATACTTGTTATGACATTGTGATTATATATATATATATTTATTATGATTTAGTAATTAATATAAAATATTGATGTTATATTTATTTATTTTTATTATTTTGACTATTATCTAACTATGGTAGTAATTTTATGAGACTATTTTAAAAAATATAGGTATAATTTGAAAACTAAATGGTCTTTGGAAGTGTATTTTATGTGACTAATCGGAATGATGCTACGCCAGCGGCTTGGAAGGATAAGGAAATTAGGAAACACAACTAATTAGACTATCATTTGGCACTGGTGGTCGATAACTGTTCCTGAAAAGTTTATCTGTTTTCGTCTAAAGTTCTATATGTTGTTTACTTATTTAGCTAGTCAATTAAACACAATTTTCTAGATTTTAAAAACTGCAATTTCTCTCTAAAATACCCGAGTTCTTCGTTTGTAGAATTCGTTATTTTGCATTGTTCTCCTTCACCGTAAGCCGATTTGAGTGAAACCAACGCCAAAATGACCGTGTGAAAAGTGGCTATATTATCCAGTGATTGGGTTTATGATTTATGGTAATTTTTCGTGACAGAATATCAAATTTATTTTTTAGAGTATCTTCTCGTAATTTATTTAGATGTTTACCCATAAATTGTCGAGTTAGATCGATTGAAGGACAAAAAGTCAAAGAACAAAGACTATTTGCTCGTGGAATCATATTTGTGTGTGAAAGCGTCAAAATAAGGTAACGGGTTAGAGAGCGTTTGACTTCGTCAATACAATATATTGTTAGATGAACGAAAAAACCGTATTTCCAAACGATTCATCCGGTGCTCACTACGTACGTCAGTAGCTCTTTGAGTGATAAATTAATTAATGTGAGAATATGGGAATCGAAAAATTAAAATGTGGAATAAAAATATTTATAAGGTGTTGATTAATTTAACTTCATTAAATGTGTGGTATTTGATATTTTTGTGATATTTGATTTAATTTTGTTAAATGTGTGATATTTGATAATATTGTGATATTGAATGTCGAATGAATTTTATGTATATGTTTGATTAGATGAGTTTATGTGATGTGATGATAAAAAATGAATGCATTGTGATAATTTTATGTGGTGATGATGATGTATGATTAATAATTGTGATGTTATAAATTTGTGATAAGTTTATATTATGAGGTATGATTAATATAAATTTGTGATGAGAATATTAAAGTAACTCCAAGTACTTCATAGTTATAATGGTACCACATTGTGAAGTAGAGTCTAAGCTTATACGTAGCGTTGCATTTCCTTGTGATTGTTTTATTGTGATTGATGTGTTTCAAATGTAATAATAATTACTATTAGATGATTTTGATGCATATTATAATGAGATGATTATTTTACTTGAGTGACTTATGATATAATATGATACTATTTAAATATTTTAATATATCATTTATGTGATTATGATACGGTCTATTATGATTGTTAATGTGTTCTTCTTATTTATATTATACTATTAACATGATCTCAAAACTCACATCCTTTGTTGTTTGTGTTTGACTGACTTGGCCCTGCGTTTGTGAAATCGCAATTATTATAGGTTAATGAGTCTTGAAGTTCATGTTTGGGAGAAGCTCACTCTGATAGGTGATACCAAAAATGAGAGTCATAAGTTGTATTTATTTATTTAATCAGAAACAACTCTTTTATGAAAACCCTACTCTTTTATAAAAGGAAAAGTTTAAATTTTGAGAAATGTGAGATCCTAAATTTGATATAAAAGTTTTATTTCAAAAAAAAAAAAAGATTTTCTTTATCCGCTGCGAATTAAATTTAAAATTTCTTGTAATAATTAATATATATTATTTTGGGGTTTAGGTGTCACAACATTCATTCGCAAAATTCCCCCATTTTTGACAATTGTAACATTGGATCCCTTTTTTGTTGAATTTCTTCTTGACTTTCAAATTCTTGTTGTTGTTATCCCTTGTGTTCTAACTTCTTGAATTTCCAATCGCTTCATCGGAATCACCAGCCCCTTCACCAGAGTCATACTTCTTTTACCACGTTAATTTACCATTGCCTTTCTTGTGTTCCACATCACCTTGGTTGGTCTTCTTGCTAACTTGGGCCTGCACTTGATATGTTGAGTTTGTTGCACACATTTCTCTTACTCTTAGTTCACGAGCTTCAAGAGAGCCTTGAAAATCCTCCACCTCCATCTTATCAAGATCCTTTGATTCTTCAAAGGCCACCACAAGATGATCATACCTTTGAGTTAATGTTCTAAGGTTATTTTCAATAACCACCACTTAATTATCCATTCACATTTAGTTCTCATATGATTAACAACAACCTGCACATGATTGAAGTAATCTACCATAATTTAATCTTCTTCCATCTGCAATAGTTCGTATTGTCCATCCTTCCTTCAAGTCTTCTTTCTTTCTTTGACCTACACTTGTGTTTCCCATTTTTTGATTCCCCTCACACTTGCACTCATGTTCCCCAAGCTTTAGAACCCAAGCTCTTCATGTCAATTATTAGAACAAGTTGTATAGTTGAGAGAAATTGAAGTTGAGAAGAAGAGAGAAGAAAACAGAATGTTCCAAAAACGGAGATTGATTAACTGCATCTAGAAAATGTTCTCCAATTTACAAATTTATATCAGTTTTGAGCACTAACTGTCAAAATAGAATTATAACTTTCTTATCTACTTTTAATTGTATTCTAACATCCCTAGCTAACTACAAATCACTTTAAGTACATTTAACACGTCTCCCATCCAACACTACATCTACTTCCACCAATTCCTCAAAACCAAATAACAATTCGATATGTGTTAATAAAAATTCACATTAGCGAAAAATAAAATAAGGGAATTACAAAATTAGAAATGGGTAATTGAAAGTCAAAAATTATTTACCAAAATAGAGTCAAAATCACAAAATTTAAAAATTTTGAATAAAAAATCGCATTTAAGATACATAGATATTATAGAAAAATAGTATTTATATTTCACTTTTATGGATTAAAAGTAACTATGAAATGGTAAACGCAAATTAGATGGAAAAAAGGTTGCGAGGGACATTTGAAATGTTAGTAATGAGTATTGACAACTACTTAACAAGTATATCACATCGTTCGAATAATAAAGTAGTGTGTATTGCTACCTTGTTGTTTCGTGATCCAAGATAAATTAATTTACTGTTTCTCTTCTCGACTTTATTTTCTGTTGCTATATCTTAAATTTTTAGCATTTATTTTTAAGGAATTTTTTTAAAACGTAACACATTTTAAATCCTCAATTTTTTATGTTTTTCACTTTTCATCATCCTTAACTCTTTTATTATTATCTCTTAAAAAGTAATGTATTTTATCTTTTGGTAATAATTTCATGACAAATATTCAGACAAACCCACTTTCTTTTTCCATATTGTTATTTCATATTTGAATTAGTATTAATACGCAATTATTGTCTTTGACATTCAATAGTTTACTGTTTTTGTTGAAATTACTATAACCCTTTATAGGTCCTTCCAGACTATAGATTGATCCAACACGAAAATATCCTAAACTATAGTACAATTTAATAGTGATGCCAAAATATCTCAATTTTGAGTGTGATTTTAAAATGATATTTGTGCATTAACTTTTACGCTATGATGCTTTCAATTTATGCATGAATATATTGTCTTTTCATTGGTGCATTATTTTCACAAAGATTTTGTCATTGTTGAATACTATAATTGCTCGTTTGGAATCCTCACTACGCCAAAAATGACATTTAACAGCGCCCATTTTACAGTGCTTGCTAAACACAAGCGCTGTTGTAATTATATTTTAAAAATAACGGAACCTATTACAGCGCTTTTGATGCAAAGCGCTGTACAACAAGCGCTGTAGTAGGTCATATAACGTTTGCGCATCACGTTATAAGGCTTTTACAGCGCTTGTCAAAAAAGCGCTGTAAAAGGAAGCGCTTTCGCGAATCAATTACAGCGCTTTTTTCACAAGCGCTGTAAAATACATGCGCTTTCATTGAATTTAACTACCTATTACAGCGCTTTTTTCACAAGCGCTGTAAAACACATGCGCTTTCATTGAATTTAACTACCTATTACATCGCTTTTTTCACAAGCGCTGTAAAACACATGCGCTTTCATTGAATTTAACTACCTATTACAGCGCTTTTTTCACAAGCGCTGTAAAACACATGCGCTTTCATTGAATTTAACTACCTATTACAGCGCTTTATTCACAAGCGCTGTAAAATACGTCTTTCAAATAATTATATACGTTGGGAACCCTCATATCCTCTACATCTTTCAAATAATTATATACGTTGGGAACCCTAATATCCTCTACGTACTGTGCAGCCATCTACGTTGTCTAAGGTATTTTTTACACATGATCTGTTATGTTTTGAAATTGTCAAAAATTGTCAAAAACTCATACCACATGATCTGTTCTGTTTTGAAATTGTTAGTTGATATTGGTTTCTTTTTGAAACTTGTTGATATGTTTTGAAAGCTTATTATTTTTGTTACTGCATTATATAGGTGGTATAATATGGATAGGAAATGGATTTCAGCCAATCGATTGTCAAAAGAGTATGAAATTGGAGTGAAGGAGTTTGTTGAGTTTGCAGTGAAGAATGCAAAAGATCCAAATAGAGTAGTTTGTCCTTGTTTAAAATGTTGTTTTGGAAAACGTGTTAGAGAAGATGAATTAGAAGGACATCTAGTATGTAATGGAATTGATCAAAGCTACACATGTTGGATAAGACATGGTGAGAAAAAAAAAGGAAACATTACTTTTGAGAATAGTTCGACATATGCTTCAACTGACTTCGATACAGATACATATGAGCCGGACCGAGTTGATGAGATTGCAAAAGCAGTTGAAGAAGATCTTCGAGATTGTCCTAAAATGTTTGAAAGTTTGTTGAGTGATGCAGAGAAAGAATTATATAATGGTTGTACTAAATTCACAAGACTGTCAGCGATATTAAAGTTGTACAACTTAAAAGCGAGTAATGGATGGTCTGATAAAAGCTTTACAGAATTATTAACACTCATAAAAGATATGTTGCCAGATGATAATGAACTTCCCAGTCGAACCTACGAGGCTAAACGGATTTTGTGTTCTATTGGAATGAGTTACGAAAGGATTCATGCGTGTCCTAACGATTGCATTTTATTTCGAAACGAATATGAACTACTTAAGGCGTGTCCGAAATGCAATGTCTCTCGATATAAGAAGAAAGAATCTACTCCAGCAAAAGTCGTGTGGTATTTTCCTATAATACCAAGATTTAGGCACATGTATCGCAGTGAAGAAGATTCAAAACACTTGACATGGCATGCAGATGAAAGAATTAGAGATGGAATGTTTCGACACCCTGCAGATTCCCCACAATGGGCAAAAATTGATCACGAGTATCCTGAATTCGGGATAGAGTCAAGAAATCTAAACTTGCACTTTCTACTGATGGAATGAATCCACATGGTCTTCAAAGCATCTCACATAGCACGTGGCCTGTGATTTTGGTAATATATAACCTACCTCCATGGTTATGTATGAAGCGTAAGTTTATGATGTTGTCTCTGTTAATTTCTGGACCCAAACAACCGGGGAATGATATCGACGTATACTTGACTCCTTTAATTGAAGATTTAAAAATTCTGTGGGAGACAGGTGTGGAAGTTTATGAATGGGTATAGGGAAAGAGTGTTTCAATTTGAGGGCTATGTTGTTCGGCACAATTAATGATTTTCCAGCATATGGTAATTTATCAGGATATAGCATTAAAGGTCAGTGTGCATGTCCTATATGTGAAGAGAGTACAAAATTGGATGCGGTTGAAACATTGTAAGAAGAATGTGTTTCTTGACATCGTAGATTTTTACCTTATAGTCATCAGTATCGTGGGTGGAGAAATGCATTCAATGGAAAATCAGAGGAAGGTAAAGCTCCTTTAGCACCGACTGGATATCAAATACTTGAAAAAGTACAAGGTTTGACCAATAAATTTGGCAAACCTTTTGCGGGAGAGCTGGTGAAAACTGGGTGGAAGAAAAAGTCAATTTTCTTTGAATTGCCATATTGGAAGTCATTGTATGTAAGACATTTCCTCGATGTGATGCATATTGAAAAAAATGTATTTGAAAGTGTTATTGGTACGTTACTCAATGTTCCAGGAAAGTCTAAAGATGGCGTCAATGCAAGATTGGACTTGGTCGATATGGGAATAAGAAATGAACTGGCTCCAGTAAAGAAAGGAAATCGCACATATCTACCTCCAGCCGCTCATACTCTATCTAGAAAGGAAAAAATTGTTTTATGTAAATTTCTACACGAAGTTAAAGTTCCAGAAGGATACTCTTCGAACATTAAAAATTTGGTTTGTATGAAAGACCTCAAGTTAAAAGGTTTGAAGACCCATGATTGTCATATTATAATGGAGCATTTGCTACCAATAGGTATACGTTCCATTTACCTGAAAAAGTTCGACTAGCCTTAACTAGATTATGTTTCTTCTTCAGGGAAATTTGTAGTAAAGTGATCGACCCTCAGAAATTACCGACATTGCAGAGGGAAATTGTTGTTACTTTGTGTGAGCTGAAATGTATTTCCCACCATCGTTTTTTGATATAATGGTTCACCTTACTGTTCATCTGGTTAAGGAGACACAACTTTGTGGGCCAGCTTATATGAGATGGATGTATCCGATAGAACGATATATGAAAATATTAAAAGGGTACGTAAAAAGTAGAAGTCGACCAGAAGGTTGTATTGCTGAACGATACATTGTTGAAGAGGCTGTTGAATTTTGTACTGAATATCTGTCCAATGTTGAATCCATAGGGCTTCCCATGTCTCGTCATTCGGGAAGACTATCAGGAGAAGGGATAACTGGAAGGAGACTACTGACTATATCAAGGACAGAATGGGAGCAGGCACAATTGTATGTTCTGCACAATGATGATGAGGTTCAACCGTATGTTACAATACACATTGATCAGTTATCTCGTTTGAACATGAATAGGAATCAAAATTGGATAACTCGAGAGCACAATCGAAGTTTTGTAACA
Organism: Cicer echinospermum; assembly: GCA_002896215.2. NCBI lineage: Eukaryota > Viridiplantae > Streptophyta > Magnoliopsida > Fabales > Fabaceae > Cicer > Cicer echinospermum. The sequence goes on along the minus strand of PGTU02012420.1, from coordinate 8,967 downwards.
TGGTTTAAAAATCACATAATGTCAAAATTTGATATAGACCCCGGATCAATTTCAAATAGATTGAGGTGGCTAGCAAATGGTCCGAGCTTACATGTCTTTTCTTACACTGGTTATGTATTAACGGCTACACATTTTATACCAAAGAACAAGATGATCAGACCACTATGCAAAATAGTGGAGTCACTCTCGTAGCTGAAGCGATGCATGTCTCAAGTGCAAAAGACAAAAACCCAATATATGCAAATCTATCATATTTTGGGGTTATCGAGCGCATATGGGAGTTAGACTACACAATGTTTCGTGTTCCCATATTTGGTTGCAAGTGGGTCGATAATAATAATGGCGTTCGGATTGATGAGTCAGGATTCTTGCTTGTCGATTTTAATAGGGTGGGATACAAAGACGAGCCTTTTATTTTAGCGTCGCAAGCTCAACAAGTGTTTTATGTCACTGATCCTTCTAATGATAAATGGTCTGTTGTCCTATCGACCAATAAAATAAGTGATGATAACAATAATGATGAAGATGTTGGTAATGATCTTTTATTTGCAACATCACAACAACCACATGAAATTGATTCAACTGATGATGGTTTATATCTTAGAGATGATCATGATGAGGGAATTTGGATTAATCCATCGTTTCGTATTGTAAATGGACAAACAAATGTGAATGTCACCAGGAAAAGAAGAAGGGCATCTTAATGTATATGTTTAATTGTTTTATATAAGCTATGCATGTAATCTGAACTGTGTTATTGTAAATATGCATGTAATCTGAATTGAGTGTTTTATACTAAGTTCTGATTAATTTATTTTCTGATTAATTTATTTTCTGCTTATATTTAGCTTGATTTGAGTGTTTTATACAAAGTTCATGTAACAATGAGTGTTTTATATTTAGCTTGATTTACATGAACTGAACTGAATATAAATTAGTAATTTACATGAACTGAACTGAACTGAATAGAGAGATTCTCTTTTGCTCAGTGCATATATATATATAGATTCTTCAGAATAGTCATTTCTAATAATTCATCATCTAATTAAAAAGGTTTTTAATGTCATCCCAACCCAAATAAACCAAACACAAAAAATAAAATAAAGAGACATTTTACAGCGCTTATCTTAAAAAGCGCTGTAAAAGATCCTTTTAAAAATAAAATAATGAGTGTTTTATACCTTTTACAGCGCTTTTTCACACAAAAGCGCTGTAAACGACTCTTTTGAAAGTGAGTAAAAAAGCCATTTTACAGCGCTTGTTTGCCAAAGCGCTGTAAAATGGCTTTAAAAATAATATTCATCAGACACCTAATTTCTTCAAACACCTTGTACGCATCATGGGATTCAAAAAACATCAGACACAAACCCATTTCTTCAAAAACCTTGTACGCATCATGGGATTCAAAAAACATCAGACACAAACCCATTTCTTCAAAAACCTTGTACGCATCATGGGAATCCAAAAAACATCAGACACAAACCATTTCTTCAAACACCTTGTACGCATCATGGGAATCCCCAAAAACAACAGACACAAACCCATTTTTCGCAACATGGCAATGATCCTGAATACCAATTAAGTTTCGATTTAAGAAGGAAAGAGAATGTAAAGAGATAAAAAGGGTGTTGAGGTGGAGATTGAATTGTGAAAGAGTAAGCTTTGATGTTTGTGAAGAAGATGCATAAAAGGAGAAGAGTTTGGTGAAGAGGAAGGGATTTTTGTGGTGACCAGTTACTACTATGTGGGTTTTGCATGCATGTTGAGCTTGTTAAAAAATAACATAACATAACAAAACACAAAAACAATAAGGCCTTTTACAGCGCTTATTTGGAAAAAAGCCTGTAAAAGAGCCTTTTAAAATTAACATAAAGAGACATTTTAGAGCGCTTATGTGGAAAAGCGCTGTAAAAGGCTTTAAAAAAACATTCATATAACATAATAACACACGGAGGTCTTTTACAGCGCTTATTTGGGAAAAGCGCTGTAAAAGAGCCTCTTAAAATTAACATAAAGAGACATTTTAGAGCGCTTATGTGTAAAAGCGCTGTAAAAGGCATTCAAATAACATAATAACACACGGAGGTCTTTTACAGCGCTTATTTGACAAAAACGCTGTAAAAGAGCCTTTTAAAAATTTAACTATATTAAATTGTATTGTAAAGTCTTGCAGTAATAAAGAAGCCTTTTAAAGCCTTTTAGAGCGCTTATGTGTGAAAGCGCTGTAAAAGGCATTCATATAACATAATAACACACGGAGGTCTTTTACAGCGCTTTCTGGGAAGAAGCGCTGTAAAAGAGCCTTTAAAAAATTTAACTAAAGAAGCCTTTTAGAGCGCTTTACAAAAAAAAGCGCTGTAAAAGGCTTATAAAAAGCGCTGTAAAAGTGTTACGTATATATAACAGTTACCTCTTCAGTTTCCTCTTCATTATGTAAACTTCACTATCATCTCAACCTTCATTTCTTCTCTTCTTTTGCAAAACCCTATCATCCCGTCCTTTACGAACCTTATTTCCACGATCATCTCCTTCATTTCGAACCTTATTTCCATCCAAGATCATCTCTCCCATTTCACACAATATATTTTCATTGAAATACGTAACCCTCATTACGTATTTCTTCAATATCCTATTTCTTTGAACCATATTTCTGTGAACTTTCTGCGTTCCCTCTTTTCTTTAGATTTCATCTTTCTTCGAACCATTATTCAGGTATTGATGTTATAAATTTTTTGTAATCATTAAAATGCATGTTGAGCTTTTTTAAGATATACTGATACATGTTGAGTTTGTTTATAATAATGCACGATGCATGTTGAGCTTGTTGATGTTATACTAAAGTGCATGTTGAACTTGTTGTAGTTAAATGGATACAAACAAAGATTTAGAAGTTCAAAATGAAGAAGTTGGCACCTCTAAGACTTACGAAAAAAGAAGTCAAACGTGGTGCAACTATCATGCAGAAAGTCATTAAAGCAAGGAGTAATGACATTAAATTTGAGGTATACTATATATACTCTGTTTGCTGTGTGTTTTTTATCTTTTTTAGGGTTTAGGGCATGTACTTACTATATGAGTTGACCCCAACAGCTCCATGTTTGTAAGCTACATTGGGGCTGTTGTTCGTCAAAATGTCCCAATAACAATAGACAACTGGAGAGATAAGGCGTTGAAGGATGCCAAAGATATCATCTGGAATGACATTCAAGTAAATATTTTGATCTACTCTTTTGTCATTTATAATTTTTTTTCTGTAAAATACATTACTTATAATTGTTTTCATTGCAGACCACTTTTTGTTCTTGATGAGGAACGAAAGTCATATGTTTTGAGAGTTGCTGGGAAAATCCATCGTGGATTTAGATCCATCTCTCAAATTTCTATCTAAAAGATAGAGAAGGAAACACTGTTGGATTTTGATCCTTGATTCCTAATTTTGACATAATTCACAAATTCAACAATATTCATACTTAATATGATAAATCTAATATTTCAATTGAGCAAAATTTCAGGAACACCAATTCAATCACACACATCACACACACTTGTATCAAATTGCTTGGAATACAAGAAATCAACAAAAGTTGAATTCTGACTATGTAAATCGATTGGTAAATCGATTGCATAACAAGGGTGTAAGAAATTCTTAAGTGTTTGTAAATGTACAATCGATTAAGCAATCGATTAGATTAATTAAAAATGAAAAACTGCACAAGTCAGTAGCCTCTGATTTGGAGAGTAATCGATTGGGAAATCGATTGAACATTTCACAAATCAAACCTGATGGTAACACATCGATTGGTAAATCGATTGAATGAGTCACAGTGGCACTCCAGTGCTGAGGCAATCGATTGGCAAATCGATTGACAAAGTATCATTTGAAAAATAACCTCACCTGTGACAAATACAATCGATTGGACAATCTATTGTTGTTATTTTCATTTTGACAAAGTTTGGTTGCAATCGATTGGGAAATCGATTGAACTAAACACCAGGTAAAAACTTTTCAGGAACATGCTACCAAAGCGATTGACAAGTCGATTGACATCAAAAACCTGAGCCACTATTTTGAAAACAATCGATTGGCAAATCGATTGAAATAAACTTGTTGAAAACACAGTGAACTCTGAGATTTGGCACAATCGATTGAGTAATTGATTGAAAGTTACTTTTATTAAAAGAGTTTCCCAGCAATCGATTAGGAAATCGATGTATACAAGTCTGGACATGTTCTACTGAAAAGTGGTTTTAAAGAATCGATTGGTAAATCGATTAGCTGTATAGTTTCAAGATTAAAAGAAAACCAAGACTCGCGGATAATCGATTGGCAAATCGATTTAGCACTTTTTAACTTTAATAAATCGATTGAGGAATCGATTTAGTAGTTGGTTTTTTCAGAAACTATATAAGATGTCTTTCAATCTTTATTCTAATTAACTTTTACATAATAATTCATAACTTTCATAATTTCTCATATGCTCTCAACTGTTCATAACAACAAACTAACAACTTCATAATTGTGATTACAGATCTCAATACAGTTTGTTGACAATCTAAGAGAAATGATAATGTGCTCATGAACAAGGCTTGAATATCCAGATTTGTGAGGAGCAACATTCATAAAGATGAAGACCCTTTTGTTTTACATTCTTTTATTCATTCTGTAATAAATCTTTGAACCAAAAACGAACGTTGAAAATCCAGCTAGAAACTGGTGGCTACTTTCTTGGGTGAGAGGTCTCAACAAGAAAGAGCTGTACTTTGATTTTGTGTTAGGCTGACGATTGTCTACAAGGATCAAAGGGGTTGATAGAAAGCCAGCTAGAAACTGGTGGCTACTTTCTTGGGTGAGAGTGCTCAACAAGAAAGAGTCGCACTGTGATTTTGTGATAGGTTGACGAGTATCTACAAGGATCAGAGGGTATTCAATAGGGAAGAGATCATTAAGATAGATAGGTTTCAGGGAGGAAACTGGACAATCTGTAATTGATTCTTTCTATTGAAGGAGAAGAAAATCTGAAATCCGATTGGATTTTCAGGACTGGACGTAGGTTGTTGAGGACAACCGAACCAGGATAATTCTCTGTGTTTCTTCTCTAACTCTCTCTCTTTAATTTTCTATATTGCTAACTTTGTATGCCTCAAAATTAAATTCCGCTGTGCACTTGATGCTGATTAATTTTGTAACGTAAACTGATATATTTTTGCTGTTATTTCGAGGTCATTGATACCAACAAACACAAATGCTGAACCTCCAAAGATATATCAACATTATATATCAAAGATGAATGGAGTGCATTTGTTTCCAACGTTCTGACCCGGCGTTTGTCGTAAGTGATTAATTATTAGCATTTGTGTTTTATTATTCATATTCGTAGCGTATTTTAAATTTTTACACAATTGCTATATTTTTTTTATATAGAATATTAGTAAGGCAAATCGGAACGGCAAGACCCAAAACACCCATACAAGAAATCACGTATGGGATATGCACGCCTTGAACAACAAATTGTAAGTAATTATACATCACTTTTATATAATGAAGTAATTTGTATTATAAACTATAGTGTGTAACTAATTTGTATTATTTTGTTAATGATTTTAACGAATAGAGAAAAGACACCCAAGCCGATCAACCCTTGGGTCGTCATATCTTATGGAAGGAAGCGCGTGTTAACAAAGAAGGAGTGGTTGATAATGAAAATGTCAAGAAAGTTGTAGAACTTTGTGTAAGTATATTATCACTTTAATATTTTTTAATATTGTATTTTAAAAATGCTATTGAACTTATCTTTTTAATGTTACATGTATTTTAGGAAACTATTGAACAAAGTTCTGAAACTCAAGAGGGCAACAAGGATACGTGCAGGGACATTCTTGGAAAGTGTTTAATGTCCCTGAGTATTCCAGTCGAGTGAGGGGGAAAGGATTTGGCGTAACTCCCAAAAGCTTTTTTTCCTCAAGAGAAGCGCCAAAAACCTTCCAACGAGGAAGTATTAGAGAAGCTCAGAATCCTATCGGAGCAAGTGGCACTCTTGGTGAATACGAATAAAGACAAGCAACTTCCGTTCAGCTCCAACCTGAAATACAAATGGAGAGTGAAACCGGGAGTTGCAACGTCGGTTTGAAGAGTATTCCCGAGGTAATTAATTACTTACTACTTACTTGCTTATGTAATTACTTATGTATTAAAACAAACTTATATATTAACTGTACTTATGTTTAACTATTGATGTAGGGTGTCACTACATGTGTCCTATACTTGCCTCGCCGACTCAACGGAAGGTGGAAAAGGAATATTGTACAATACTTCGGGAGAAGTATTGCACAATATTCCGATCCCCGCGGGCCATGTCAAAGTATCGCCTACGGTTGCTTTCGAACCAACTGCACCGTTGCCCATACCGGACAACGATGGAGATATGAAGTTCTTAAGCGACGCTATTGGCAGTTACGTGGCATGCCCACACACCTTGTTGCCCTCCAAAAAAGATTCCCAAGGACAAATTAGTTACATCTCCCGAAAAGGTTTGTCACATTTATTGCCTAAGGTTTTTTCATTTTTCAGATTCAATAACTAACATTTTACCTCATTTTTGTAGGTCCAAATAAATAAACCACCCCTACAGCCAAAAAAAGGCAGCAAACCTCAAAAATTGGAGTTAATAGGGCTGCCAAACTACAAAGGCTGGAGGTAATAAAGCTGCCAAACTTGCAGCAACAAAAATCTGGATCGGGAAATCGGTCGCTGCTGCTGCTGCTCCTAATAAAAGTCAGCCACGCCTTGGTAATACGGGGCGTTCTTGACATCCAAAATAAAAAGGAACATGGGCAGCAGCAACATTCGCCATCGTACAAATGAATAAAGACATCTTTGGAGATGATATATTGAATACCTCGAAAAGGAGAAATGTACGAACTTCGTCGAACATAAGAAGCTGAGTGCTACTGTAATCAGCTTGTACATAAGGTAAAAATAATTTTTAATTGCATTTATTTGTAATTAATTAAATGTATTGGTAATTAATCTAGTTTAAAATTTTCATTGAAGTTTTTTGTACGAGAAGGTCGTGTGCACGAGGAAACTGTCAATAAATACTCATTCTTGTCTCCACATAAGATGTCGATGTGGAAACTCGATCCAGAGAATGTAAAAAATACATTGTAGATATGTTTTTTAAGAAATAAAGAAAAGTGATAATTTGTACTTGGCACCATATAATTCAGGGTACGTAATTTTATCTTTTTTAATTGATGAGAATTTAATTTATTAGTTGTCTATAACACAAATTGCTTAACCAATTTTTTGTTGTTGTAGGGCACATTGGGTGCTATTTTGCAATCAATGCAGTCTCTGAAGTGATATACTATTTTGGATCCGTGCACGGCGATTACACAATCACCCGGAATAAGGACTATGCTCGACACGTAAGTAATATTTCATTTATTTCTTACATATAAATATTTATATTATATATATATATATTATATATATATAATAAATATTCATGCTCTAATATCACATTATTCATCGATAGTGCCTTAAAAGGTTTATCTGAGCTCAAAGAGGTGGCTAAAGTGTCGAAGCAGAAGTCTATAACAATTACATGGATCTCATAAAGTGCCTTTGTCACACAATACATCGACTGTGGTACTAACATATTGAGATTCATGAAGGAGATTGTTGAGAAGAATATAACTATTATCCAGAAACACGGTACGGATTTGCATTATATGATTTTCCCATATATAATTATCTATATATTTGATACTAACTAAATCTAATATGTCAATTTTTATATTGCAGTACTTTGCCAATTCAGTCCATCATATTCTTGAGGAAGATCTGATGGAATAAAGGAAGAATGGTGTTAGTACGTGCTTGACATGAAAATTAATTTGATTTTCTGGAAATAGCTTGCCTGCTGGCAAGGGGATTGAATATTATATGGTATCTAGTGCATATAATGTATATTCTGTTAGTTTATTATATGTAAAATGATCATAGGAACACATTATGCATAATGTATTATAAGTTATATTGCTGTAAATGACCATAGTATAATATAGCATATAATGGATCTGTTAGTTATTATATAATTGGATCTGAATGTAGTTTAGGTGTAAATTAGGTTATATATTATATACGTATCTGAATGTAGGTAATTAGATTGTAAATTGGTTGTATATAGTATCTGAATTAGTTACTTAGGTTGTAAATTACAGAGTACATATATGTTAATAAAGTTACAGAGTTCTGATCTGTTCTATCTGAATTGTGTGAACTGATTGTCTATAATATGTTCTGTTCTACTGATTGTCTATAATATGTTCTGTTCTACTGATTTGTGATATTATATGTTCTTGTTTCATACTGATTGTGAAAGTGATTTTGGATCAAATAATTTGGGATACAAAGATAAAAGACAGCGCTTTTAAAAAAATGCCCATAAGAAGGCTAAAAAGCGCTTTTCATTTCAAAAATTAATTACGCGTTAAAAAAAAATAAAACACACATTTACAGGCGCTTTTTTAAAAAGCGCTGTAAAATGTTGTTCTAAAGCGCGCTTTAATGGTGCACCTTTTACAAGCGCTTCGTACAGAAAGCGCTGTAAAATGTACAAGAAAAAGCGCTGTAAAATGCAGACCCATAATAGAAATTATGGGGTGGCGCATTTTATATGGCGCTTTTTTGAGAAAAGCCTGTAATATGCACACACCATAATATAGAATTAATGGGTGGCATTTACAGCGTTTTTTGAGAAAGCGCTGTAAATGCAGAACCCATAATATGAAATTATGGGTGGGCATTTTACAAGCGCTTTTTTTGGAGAAAGCGCTGTAATATGCACCCCATTATATGAGTTATGGGTGGGCAACTTAAGCGCTTTTTGGAGAAAGCGGCTGTAAAATGCAGACCCATAGATTGAATTATGGTGGGCATATTACAGCGCTTGTTTGAGAAAG
>PGTU02012419.1:0-14698 GCA_002896215.2 Cicer echinospermum | reverse complement strand
ATCTTTTGATATGTACCATGCTCTCAAAAGCAATACGGCCTAGTATCAAAATAAATACTTAAACATGGAAGAAATATTCAAGCTTCCTGATCATGTCAAGTTTAAATAAAACAAACATGATCAGATCATAGTATAAAATTGGACTCTCATGTCATGCTTAATATGTGTAACAATATTTAAGTTTAGGTATGACTTCCTTTCTACGATTATAGGAAAATCTTAAAAGACAGTCACCGAAAGATTTAACGTATGTATACAAATGTAGTTCTTATTATACTTATTAAATAAAATTTGATTATATAATATGTGTGTTTAACGGTTATTAAATATGATTTTTGAATATTATATTACATAGCAGATAATTACCCATGTATTATTAATAATTAATTAATTACCTGTTGGAGCAATGTAACAATTTATATTGTTGTTGCGTTTGATTTATTTTCTTTTCCGATTGTTAGAGGCAATAAGTTGCGAGACACAACACACTAATCAGAGGATCAGCTTTGTGGGAAAAATCTTAGCTAAGGTTAAGGGTGGGATGAGGTTCGATCTTAAGAGTATAAAATAACGTGAGATGACGGATGCGGGATGGAATTCCCAAAAGTTTCATTCGGGGCTTACTCGTATAGTCTGAGCCTATGAGTAATAATAATTGATTAATAAGATGTGAATGGTAATAGTGAGGACTAAAATATAGTTAGCAACTCGTAGAATTGTCGTGAATTTATTTTATATAAGATTGCATGTTGTTGATTTTATGAAATCTCTATGTTGATTAGTTAATGTATGAATATATGACTTGAATGTTTTTGTACTTGATGAATTTGTGATATTACTAGATGTGTCACCGATTGAATTCCTTATTATTGATTGATGAAATTGGATTGTGTATTGTTGAGTAGTGTTAACCAATATTGTGAATTTATTGGTGATTGACTGATAAAATATATAATGCAGATTTGTGAGTCAACTGAATTCAGTTGTAGTGATGATCGAGTAAGTCTGAAGATATGTGTTGTAGATTTTGGAGTTAGGACTTGTTTTGTCATCAATATAGGGAGGTCTGACAAACCTATGATCGGGGAGTACAACTGAATGAGCCTGATCGTGGAGGGCTACAAGTCGAACTGTAAGGTAAGATCTGATAGACTTGGGTACACCTAGTGGGGAATTCTAAGTGGATAGTGGTTATTCCTAAGGCCGGAACTACCGTGCACACAAGAAACCCCGACTTGTCGCGTATATGTGTCTCGGGTTGAGTTAAGGGATCTATGAGGACTTGGCCATTCATGAATAGTCCGCTCCACTCTTGTAGATGGCATAGTATCAGGCCTCTAACCAAATACTTCAGAGTAGAATGGTACCAAATTTATGAAGTATAGAGTATAAGACATGCATAGCATTTCATTATTTTGATTATTATGAATGAATTGATAAGTCGTGATATTATCACTGACTGTTTTTGAGATTGTGATATTGATTGTTTGCGTGTTCTCCTTGTGTACTTTTACTGTTACATAATTTCGATACTCACCCCTCGTGTGTGTGTTTGGCGTTTGCGCGGACGCAGACGAGTTGTAAATTATTAGATGGTGACTAAAGCTGATCAGGAGAGGCGGAAACCACCTGCCTTGGAACCTTCATTATTATGCATTGTGTTGATGTTATTTGAGTATTTAATTCTTGGGAATTCCCGCTCTGATAGTGACTTGGGTTGGACTATATTTGCACTGAATTTTTAAAACATAAGTATGTGTATTCAAAAAAGGATTCTGTGTCTTGATATGTAATGACTTCTGAATTCATTATGTTTAATGAAAATTTTTGGATTTATGTGACTGCTTATGTCAGGTGGATACTCCTTATCTTAGTAAAATATAAAAAATAAAAATAAAAATAAAAATAAAAATTATTTGTGTTGTAGGGTGTCACATAGTGGCTATCATAGCTGGTCTGTCCAATCAGACCGTAAATGTTGTTATGTGTTCGCTAATGTTTCTTGTGTACTATGTTATATTTGGTAGTTATGGGTCATTATATGTGTTGTATATGTAGAGCTAAGTAGTCTCCTCACTTCCCTAAAGTGTCTCGACTGTATTCGATTGGCTTATGCTGATTGATGTAGTAGTGATGGCTTGTTGGAAGGAATGATGTTGCGATTTCTGAGGCTCTAGAGTCCATGGCAGGAGTATACAGTGCAGCTCTCCCAGGCTTGACTGAATTCAAGTACTGCTACAAGCCTCTGCGCAAGCTGCTACTCAAGCTGCACAGAATTGCTGCTCAAGCTGTTGCTCAACTACTAGCTACGGTGGTGGCCAGGAAATGTGCCAAATAATATGGAATTCATGGTGATGGACGATTCCACAAGGCTAACCCTCCATCGTTTGAAGGTCATATAATCCTGTGGAGCTCAAAGAGTGGTTGCAGGAAGTAGAGAAAATTTTCAGAGGACGGCATGCCCGTAAGGTCAGAAGATGCATTTGTCCTTTTTGTTGACGGCGGAGCTGAACATTGGTGATAATGCACTCCGCCAACGTTTAATAATGCAGGGTACTGCAATTACTTGGGCTATATTCAAGGACTGTTTCTTATTAAGTATTTCCTGAAAGATATTCGTAATAGAAAGAGAGTGGAATTTGTTAAAATTGGAAACAGGGAATATGTCAGTAGCGGAGTATGCTTGCTAAGTTCGAGAAATTATCCAGTACTATCCACTCTATGTTGGAGAGGCAAGAGAAAAGGTCTAAGTTCATCAAGTTTGAAATGGGACTGCAGACCATTAGTTAAGAAACAGGTTGGAATCAAAGAGATCCGTGACTTTCCTACCCTGGTGAATAAGAGTAGGATTTATGATGAGGAATAGTCGTGCTGAAAAGGCACATTACCCAAAACATTAGGAACCATGAAAGACAAGAGGCCTATGCATCATAATGAGGAAAACCTTATCCTTTCCTCCTAGTAAATCTGGAAGTCGTCCGAATTTACAACCCATACAGTTTTCAGTTGGTAAAGAGCTAGTATGGTTAACGGGAAGAAATGGAAAACAGTTATAGTTATGGGAGGGTAGAGGGAAACCCCCAATGATGAGGAGTTAGTAACGGAAATAGTAACAACATGATGCAAGTATCACGCAACACAATGGTAATAATGGTGATCCAGCTACTCAATCTGATGTCACAGGTGTGTAAGCAGGGTCACATGGCATATGATGTAGAATGTTGGAATTACTTGTTTTAATGTCAGCAACAAGGCCACATTAGCACCACATTGCCCTACCCAAGGAAGACTCCACAACCTGGAAACCAGAGTTCCCAAGCTAGCGACCCTAATCCAATGGAAGAGTCTTTGCCTCAGTGGTGCGAGCGTCTGAGAAAGACACTTGATCCAGAGGTACGTGTCTCATAAGTGATATCCTTATTTGTACTATTTGATTGTGGTGCCACTCATTCCTTTGTTTCTTTTGACTGTGTTAGACGTTTAGGACTACCTGTATTCTCGTTTACGATATGATTTGATTGTGAATACCCCAACTGTGATTATGTTGATACCTCTAGTGTGTCTTGACATTTCTATCCATGTCTGTGGAAGGACTTCGAGTTGACTTAGTGTGTTTACCTTTGCGTCTGGTTGATGTGATTTCTGGTATGGATTGGCTATCTGGCCAACATGTCCGCCTAGCATTTTTTTTTAGTTAAAACATTTGAATTCATGGAGTCAGAGAGAGGGATTAAGCCTCAATATATCACCAACAAGTGAAGGCACTCTTGAAAGAGATGTCAGTTATACATGATCCTTGCCTCATTGAATTTGAAATAAAAGAGTGATCATACGAGATGTCCCTATGATGTGTGAATTCCTGAAGTATTCCCTGAAGATGTCACTAGTTTACCACCAAGCGTGAATTGAGTTTGCATTTGACTTGTACACAGTACTGGACCCATATCCATGCACCGTAATAGGATGTCTCCCTTAGAATTGTCTGAGCTTAAGAAACAAAGGAAGAGCTTTTAGATAAACAATTTATAAGGCCTAGTGTTTCACCATGGGGTGCACCTGTGTTGTTGTTAAGAAGAAGGATGGCTCTATGAGGTTATGCGTAGATTACCGTCGACTTAATAAAGTGACAATCAAGAATAAGTATTCGCTACCTAGGATAGATGACCTTATGGATCAATTGAGAGGATCATGTGTGTTTAGTAAGATCGATCTGAGGTCAGGTTACCATCAGATCCGCGTGAAACCTTCTGATACCCTAAGATCGCCTTTAGGACCCGTTATGGCCATTACGAGTATTTGGTTATGCCTTTTGGCGTGACTAATGCGCCAGCAGTGTTTATGGATTACATGAATCGGATCTTCATCCTTACCTAGACTCTTTTGTGGTTGTGTTTATAGATGATATCTTAGTGTACTCTAAGACTAAGGAAGAACATGGTGAACATTTAAGAATAGTTTTGCAAAACCCTTAAGGAGAAACAATTATTTGCCAAGTTGTCTAAGTGTGAATTTTGGTTAGAAAGAAGTAAGTTTCCTAGGACATGTAATTTCAAAAGGTGGAATAGTCGTTGATCCTACCAAGGTGGATAGTGTATTAGAATGGAAAGCACCTAAGTCAGTGACTGAGATTAGAAGTTTCCTAGGATTGGCCGGTTATTATCGTAGTTCATAGAAGGATTCTCCAAGTTGGCCTTACCTTTAACTAAGTTGACCCGAAAAGGGGAGTTGTTCGTGTGGGATACTCATTGTGAGAATAGTTTCCAAGAGCTTAAGAAATGATTGACCTCTGCACCGATCCTAGTATTACCCGACCTGAGTGAACCCTTTGTAGTATATTGTGACGCGTGTGGTTCCGGATTAGGTGGAGTACTTATGCAGGATAGGAAGGTGGTAGCATATGTTTCTAGGCGACTGAAGATTCACGAGAGGAACTACCCTACCATGACCTAGAACTAGCAGCAGTTGTCTTTGTACTTAAGATGTGGAGACATTATTTATATGGATCTAGATTTGAGGGTTTTTAGCGACCACAAGAGCCTTAAGTATCTTTTTGATCAAAAGGAGTTGAACATGAGACAACGTAGGTGGATGGAATTTCTTAAGATTTTGATTTTGAGCTTAAATATCACCCTGGAAAGGCCAATGTAGTGGTTGATGCCTTGAGTAGGAAGACTTTGAGTGTGTCCGCCTTAATGGTTAAGCATAGTGAGTTGTTAGAACAATTTAGAGACCTTAGTTTAGTTTGTGAAGTGACACCAGAAAGTATTAAATTGGGAATGTTGAAGGTAACTAGTGGACTATTGGAAGAGATTGAAAAGAGTCAAAAGTTGGATTTGTACCTTTTAGATAAGTTACAGTCGATTGACCAAGGGAGAGAACCTGACTTTAAAATAGGTGGGGATGGAATTTTGAGATTTAAGGAGAGGATTTGTGTTCCCGATGTAGAGGAGTTAAGAAAGATGATCTTAGAGGAAAGACATAGGAGTTGTCTAAGTATTCACCCTGGAGCCACAAAAGATGTATAAGGACCTCAAGAAGATATTTTGGTGGCCTAAAATGAAAAGAGATGTTGCTGAATTTGTGTATGCTTGTTTGACTTGCCAAAAATCTAGGTGGAACATCAAAAACCTTCAGGTTTGATGCAACCTTTGAGCATTCCCGAATGGAAGTGGGATAGCATCTCTATGGACTTTGTGGTAGGCTTACCTCGAACTCCAAAAAGGTACGATAGCATTTGGGTCATTGTGGATAGATTAACTAAGTCTGCTCACTTTATTCCGATAAACATAACTTATTTTATGGAAAGGTTAGCTGAAATATATATAAAGGAAATTGTGAAGTTGCATGGAATCCCATCAAGTATAGTCTCGGACAGAGACCCTAGGTTTACCTCTAAGTTTTGGCAAGGTTTACAAAGCGCTTTAGGTACGAATCTAAGGATGAGTTCAGCCTACCACCCATAAACAGATGGTCAGACTGAGCGAACCAATCAATCCCTAGAAGACTTGTTGAGAGCTTGTGTGTTGGAACAAAGTGGAAGTTGGGATAGCTTTTTGCCACTTATAGAGTTTACCTATAACAATAGCTTCCACTCTAGCATTGGAATGGCCCCTTTTGAGGCGTTGTATGGGAGAAGATGTAGGACCCTCTGTGTTGGTTTGAGACGGGTGATAACCTTGTGTTGGGACCTGAGATTGTTCAACAAACTATGGATAAAGTAAAAATGATTCAGGAAAAAGATGAGAGCATCTCAAAGTAGGCAAAAGAGTTACCATGATAAAAGAAAGAAAAAACCTCGAATTTCAAGAAGGTGATCATGTATTTCTGAGAGTTACTCCAACAACTGGGGTTGGTCGGGCATTAAAAATGCGAAAGCTTACTCCTCGGTTTATAGGACCCTACCAGATTCTTAAACGTGTCGGTAACGTGGCATATCAGATCGCGTTACTCCTTCTCTTTCTAATCTTCATAGTGTCTTTCATGTGTCCCAACTTTGCAAGTACATTTTCGATCCTTCGCACGTGATTGAGTCAGACAAGGTCCAAATAAAGAGAATCTAACTTTTGAGACCTTACCGCTACGGAAGAGACCAAAAGACCAAAGGATTAAGGGTAAGACGATTTCATTGGTTAAGGTTGTGTGGGGAGGTGCTACTGGCGAAAGTGCTACGTGGGAGGTCGAAAGCAATGCGCGATTTTATCCAGAACTGTTCTTGTCAGGTAAATTTCGAGACGAAATTTTCGTCAACAGGGGAGAATGTAAACACCAATTCTCATTATCATTTATTTTTAAATAGTTATAACTATACGATACTATTTTTTTTTTATATTAGTGTTAATATGTGTTCTAATTTCTTTAGGTGTCTGTGTTTGTCTTAGTAAATTGATTTAAATTATTAATATTAACCATATTTAACTTACAAAAAATCATCAAATACAAATAAATATAGTATATATAAAATAAAATAAAAAAACAAGAGAGTAAACATGTATTGCTACATTAATTTATACTTTAGCATAATAGAGTGAGTTAATTGTTAATATAATAATAATAATAATAATAATAATAATTAATAATAATAATAATAATTGAATAACGTTAAACCTAGCGTCCCTAGTATTAATAATATATATATATATATATATATATAATATATATAATCATATATATATGTATCCGCCTCCAAATCCAAATGGTGAATAATGCGCTTCTGATTGTGCTAATAGAATATTAGAAGAAACACAAGGTAGCTCTACCAGCCGCTCCTATTTGCAATCAGGTACGTGGGCAAACTTCATCTATTTGATTTCAACATATACATATGAAATTCGAAAGATAATTAGGATGAGCCATACGTCTGAATTTTGAAAGATGAGTAGGATGAGTCATACATATGAATTTTGAGGGATAATTAGGATGAGTCATATTGTGGAAATTGGCACACAAGAACAACAATCAATGACCTATAATTCAACCTGATTATCATGATTAGTATTATATGCTTTTTTTTTTTTTTGAATTCTGGAGGAAAAATATAATTAATTTAGGATTGTGAAATTTGATAATTATTTTAAGATAGTGAATTCGATAATTATTTTAGGAGTGAATTTGATAATTATTTTTAGGAGTGAATTTGATAATTATTTTAGGATAGAGAATTTGATAATTATTTTAGGATTGTGAAATTTGATAATTATTTTAAGATAGTGAATTCGATAATTATTTTTAGGAGTGAATTTGATAATTATTTTAAAGTGCATTTGATATTATTTTAAGATTGTGAATTTGATATATAGTATATATATATATATATATATATATATATATATATATATATATATATATATATATATATATATATATCTTTTTGATATGTACCATGCTCTCAAAAGCAATACGGCCTAGTATCAAAATAATACTTAACATGGAAGAAATATCAAGCTTCCTGATCATGTCAAGTTTAAATAAAACAAACCTGAATTAGATCATAGTAATAAAATTGGAACTTCTGTCATGCTTAAATATGTGTAACAATATTTAAGTTTAGGTATGGACTTCCTTCTAGATTATAGAAAATCTTAAAGAGGCACCGAAAGTTAAGTATGTATAACAATATGTAGTTCTTATATATCATACTTAGTTAAATAAAATTTGATTATAGTAATATGTGTGTTTAATGGTATTAAATATATTTTTGAATTTTATTACAATAGCAGATAAATTACCAATGTATTTATTAATAAATTAAATTAATTACATGTTGGAGCAATAACTAATTTGTAATTGGTTGTTGCGTTGATTTATTTTCTTTCACGGACTGTTAGAGGCAATAGTTGACGAGGACGCAACACACTAAATCAGAGGATCAGCTTCGTTGGTAATAGTGAGGACTAAAAATATAGTTTAGCAACTCGTAGAATTGTCGTGAATTTATTTATATTAGGATTGCATGTTGTTTGATTTTATGAAATCTTATGTTGATTGTTAATGTATGAATGATATGAACTTGAATGTTTTGTTACTTGATTGAATTTGTGATATTACTAGAATGTGTCACCGATTGAATTCCTTATTATGTGATTGATGAAATTGGATTGTGTTATTGTGAGTAGTGTAAACCAAATATTGTGATTTTATGTGATTGACTGATAAATATATATAATGATGAATATTGGTGAAGTCAAACTGAAACTTAGTGAGTAGTGATGATCGAGTAAGTCTGAGATATGTGTTGTAGATTTTGGAGTTAGGATTGTTTTGTCATCATATAGGAGGGTCTGACAAACCTAGTGATTCGGGGAAGTACAACTGAATGAGCCTGATCGTGGAGGGCTACAGTCGAACTGTAAGGTAAGACTGATAGACCTTGGGGGTACACCTAGTGGGAATTCCTAAGTGGATTAGTAGGTTATTCCCTAAGGCCGGGAACTACCGTTCAACACAAGAGTACCCCGACTGTCGCGTATATGTGTCTCGGGTTGAGTTGAGGGTATCTATGAGGACTTGGCCATTCATGAATTGTCCGTCCACTCTTGTAGTGGCATAGTATCAGGTCTCCTAACCAAGTACTTCAGAGTAGAATGGTACCAAATGATGAAGTATAGAGTATAGGACATGCATAGCATTTCATTATTTTGATTATTATGAATGAATTTGATAAGTCATTGATATTATACACTTGACTGTTTTGAGATTGTGATAATTTGATTGTTTGCGTGTTCTCCTCGTGTACTTGATATTGTTACATAATTTCGATACTTCACCCCTCGTTGTTTGTGTTTTGGCGTTTGCGACGGACGCAGACGAGTTGTAAGTTACAGTGGTGACTAATGCTATCAGGAGAGGCGGAAGCCACCATGCCTTGGAGACCTTCATTATTATGCATTGTGTTGATGTTATTTTGAGTATTTTATTTTGGGAATTCCCGCTCTGATAGTGACATCGGGTTGGAACTATATTTGCACTGAATTTAAAACATAAGTATGTGTACTTCAAAAAGGATTCTGTTGTTTGATATTATGACTTCAAATTCATTATGTTTAATGGAAATTTTGGATTTATGTGACATGCTTATGATCAAGTGATACTCCTTATCTTAATAAAATAAAAATAAAAATAAAAAATAAAAAATAAAAATTATTTGGGTTTAGGGTGTCACAATAGGCCCTAATATTTGATCATTTTGAATATGTTGTCTTGAAAAATTTTGGAAATTTATTTTTTCGAAAAAATATCGATAAAAGTTATAAAAAAAATCTCAAAAAATTTTGTGAGAAAAATAAATTAAATTCTCGAGTAAAAATTATTTTTTTCTCGAATCAAAAAAGAATTTGATAAAAAATCGAAATTTTTTTCATTGGTGAAAAAATCGAAAAAAAAATTAAATGATACAATTGTTAATGCGGCCCCTTAATACTTTAATTTTTCCAATTTGATCATTTAATTAATTTTATTACAAAAATTAGAAAAATATATAAGAATGAAAATATGAGTTTATTTGAATATTTTAGTTATAATTTGATGACATTAATTGGCATTATATTGAGATGATAATTAATTTTGAGATTTGTTTAAAAATTTTGATGAATTTTTGTAAAAAAAAAAAAAAGAATAACATTGTTAAACATTTTAAAATATATTAAAAGATCATATTAAAATAAATAAAAATAAAAGATAAAAGACTGAAGTTTTATCTAAATTAAATAAAAAAGAGTGCAGAGCATATATGTCTAAGAGGTAAAGTGGTGTACTTTCATGTCCATAATAAAAATTTCTATATATATATAAAAATTTGGTGGTGTACTTGTAAAATATCTATCCCCAAATTAAAAAGTATTTTAGTAATATTAGAAATTAATTATAAAAATAATATTACTAAAATTTATGATATTATTATTTATTAATGAATGAATTATTACTTACTATGTAAGGGAAGTCTATAATTTAATGAGTCGTCAGTTTTTGTTATTATCTTTGTTTAATAATATTTTTGTTACTATTATTACTTTACTATTTATATATTAATTTATTATAATAAGTAAATATTTATTTATTTATAAAAGAAAGTTAACACTGAAAAAAATTGAATATTTATAGTTAATATCAAATTTATTTATTATTTTGATATTTTCTATTATAACTTATAGCTTTAGTATTTATTTTTATTTAATAATTTGTTTTTAATCATTAAAGAAAATTCCAAAAAATGACAATACACTTTTCTGTAAAAAAAAGTGTCCTGTAGTGCGACTAGGCTTTTGATCAGAGTGCGTTGAAAATATTGAATATGTTGTTTCAAATTTTTACAAATATTTTATCACCACAATATTATGTAAACAAATATTGGTACTATATATTTTTCGGGTCAAAATTTTAGGAGTATTTTCAATTGCAGTTTTTTTATAATAATCAAAATATCTTTTTATATTGCTCGATTTATCTTTATTTCATGTAATCTTTTTAATTTTATATAAATTTTTTTAAACTCGACAGTAAAAAATAATAGTACCTATTGGTCTTGTTTGGCTTAATGGAATTAAAAATATCAATAGCGTCGTTTGAATCTAATTCAAAATACATTGATGTAAGTGGAAGATCATAGATCCGCTTTAAAGTATTTTAATAAATCAAGTGTTCTCCTTCAATTACTAAGCAGATGAGTGTGAACCCATTTTGTTTTGGTTAAGACAAATGTTCTCCATCATATTAAATACAGATATCAATGTCAATACAATTGGAGAGATGAGATAAATGAACATCTACATTATATTATTACCTTCCATCGTTGGACTTCAGCCAAATAATAGTAGAGTAAATTATAGCATCAGACATTCGTCTTTGTTGTAGATTTTGTCTCTTCTTATATTGTGTGAAATGAGCATTAAGTATTCTTTTATTTTTTTTAAATTTCATCCAATTCATTTGATTATATCTTTAAATGGATAGAAAAATGAACTTAGATTTTTTTTCTGACTTGTTTGATTACTTATCAACTTGATTATCCCACATGTAATTTCTATAAAAAGTGACTTGAATTAAATGAACAACCTTAGAGTCCCGACTTAATTCTCTATGTTTAATTATTGTCATGACCTAATTGTTTTTTTTATATAAATTACATGTAGGATAATCAAGTTTATGACATATCAACAAAAAAAACTCAATTTTTTTAATTGTGGTTCACATAATGACTAATTTGACTTAGTTTTTGTCTCATTCCTTTTTTTTACTATTGTTGTGTTCTTCATTCTCTCTCTTATAATTTTTTTTTGATTAGTTTTTTTTTTCTTTCTAGTATTTTTTAAATCAAATTTCATAAAATAATTTTTAAAAACTAAAATGCACAAGTGTTTCATGCCAAGATACAAAGGGTTTACAAACAGGCAGCACACAAGAAGAGAGAAATAAGTCAAGTTGTAATTTGTTTTCATCTTTTTCTTTTCTTTTCTTATCTCCATTTTGTTTTGTCTTTCTCATCTCCATTTCCCTTTCTTCTCAACATGCAACAATTGAAAACTAACCAAACTGTTTCTTCTTTTTCCTATTACTACTTTTGTTCTTAGTTTTAGTTATGGTCTTTCCTTTTTTTTTTTTTGTAGAATATACTATGGCAGTTCATTTTCTTATTCATAACAAATGTGATATTTTGTTGCATTTGAAGGATTAAAGTTGATATTTTCTTCTTCATAAAATAGTGTTGAACGAGTTATTGGGCTATTCGAAAAGATTGGAAGAGATAACTGATTGGTTAAAAGTTTAGTAACACCATGTTCAAGTTTTAACTACTTCTTGCAGAATTCTAACAAGGCTTTGATAATTGCAAATACATTATTATTTTATGCATGGAAATTTTATCTTTTTATGCATTATAGGTGTTTGATAAAATGTTCAACTTAAAGTATTATGGAGACTTCACAATTAGAGAATAGGTAAAGTAATTGTAATATGTCCCAAAGTTACATGTCGTTTCACAATTGGAGGAAAAGACAATGAGAGGTACTCTAAGATAGGGGTGGACTATGAGTTGGACCCCAAATTCTAAATTATGTCCATATGCAGGTGGTGAAAAAAGGTCTAATTTCGCCCATTTAAATTTATGGTTTGGACAGGTGTCGAGTCATGGGTGTGCGGGTATTAAGGATGGATAGAATTGGGTCAGACACTTCTAGGGCTATGTCAACATTTGTTGAGTCTAAATTTATTTTTTTGTCTAATCAAGTGCATAAATTTTTTTTTTGGGCTATTCAAAAAATTTTGCCCTAATTAATTTGCCAAGCATTTTTGTATTTATTTAAGAGGTAATTTACGTACAACAATTTGTTAATTTATTCATTCAATATTAAACTATTTTTGACCCAGTTTTTCTTTGAGTAATTAACCCTTTACATGCAAAACTAATCAAAATAGTATTACTTTGATTTATCAATATATTAATCTAATTTTGTCTCACTTTTAATTTGATTATTTTTCCTTCAAAATTTAGATATTGTCCTATTTTTTCATTGATTGATGATGAACTATGAGACCATAAATCAACATAACAAACATTTAAGCCTTCAATGGTACTGCATATCATTTTAATTCACAAATAAAATTAATTTCAGCCATAACCTGCACATGGAACACATTTTAAATTAGAACCAAATTATTAAGATTAGATGCAATGTAATTAAAATAAAATTTTAACCATAGATGGAAAAAAGTTGTGAGGAACATTATACATTTTTTTAGAAAAAATATATAATAATCAATACCAGAACACCTTTAAACAAACAATAATCAGTATCCAAGTCTTAAACAGAAATATAGAGAAAACCTGTAAGTGTTCTTTGAAGAAAATCATAATAACAAAAATCCAGAAATCCTAAAGTTTAAACAAAATACCAAAATGACAACAATCTATCTAAGTCTCAACTCTAAATCAAAACCTAAAAAAGCCTTGTCGGAATACATCATAAACAAAAAAAATAAAAACATTAAAAGATATAACCTTTAATAATAAATGTATGGTGATACTTCAACCTTCATACATCAAGTTTGTTCGATTATTACCTAAATAATGAAATAATACATGTTTACCCAAATATGTTGAACGAAAATGGAAACCCTAAATTGAAAGACAAAAAAAGCTACAAAATCTAAAAGAATGAATGATATTAGACTACAATGGAACCACAATGACAATAACAGAAACGAGAGTCTCAAAGAGAGACTTGAGCAAAACAAAAGAGTTAGGGTTTAAAGTTTTTTCTCTAAAAGTGGAAACGGCAAAGAGAGAGAGAAAGAGAGAGAGAGAGAGAGAGAGAACAAGTGTGAGTTGTGTTTTGTGTGGAGGCGGAATGAAAAATCTAGGGTTTGATTATTAGTTAGTATTTATACTTTGGATCGCAGTAGGATTGGGACTATAATACTGGGTTTGTTGCTTTCTAGTGGCCCAAACACCCATCACATGACAATTGGCTATTGTACCCCCCATTTAAACCTATACCCCCCCAAATAGTTGAAAATCCAATTTTATCCTTAAAAAATTCATAAAATTCATTTACTCTCAGTTAAAAAAAATTACCCAGAAATCTGAACTTCCTGAAATTTCCGGTAAGTTGCATCGAAATTTCCGGTAGTTATAATTGTTACCGGAAATTTGAAAAATGAAATTTCCGGTAGTTTTAATTTGAATACCGGATTTTTGAAATTTCCGGTAGTCATTTTTTGTTCACCGGAAATTTGGTTTTTTGAAATTTCCGGTAGTTAACCCGGAAATTTCAAAAATCCGGTACTTTATTTTTTATTTATTTTTTTTTTTTTTGAATATGCTTTTAATTTGTTTGTTATTTTATTTGAATTGTTTTTTTGAACTAGGGATGGAAAACACACGACCAGTATTTATAGATTTAACTGAAGCATTTACAACTGATCAAATTTTTGAGTCACGAGAAGCTGTCATATCATGGGCAAGAGAGATAGGTCGACAAAATCGAGTAGCAGTTATCATTACTCGATCAGACTTAGAGACTGGAAAGAGATGAAGAAAGTCAAAATTAATTCTTGGTTGTGATAGAGGTGGACAATATAAGTCAAATACAAATGACATAGGTACTTCAACTAAAAAGTGTGGATGTCCGTTTAAACTTAAATCGAGACCACTGAAAAATGATGAAGGATGGATTATTAGTTTAATCTGTGGACTTCACAACCATGA
>PGTU02012418.1:0-11325 GCA_002896215.2 Cicer echinospermum | reverse complement strand
ATTCACACAAGAGTGATCTATAGGTCGCTTGGTGCCTTTGACATGATGTGATGGGTTGCTTTCAAATGTGTTGACCATAGACCCATCCTACTGTAAACCTTTCTCGTACCTTTCTTTTGCCATCATACTCCTTTTCTTTATTTATCCTTTAATAAAGTTTTGCCTTTGTTTAAAGAATCAAACACTTTATTCTTTAATATTATTTTGCCTTTGTTTAAATAATAAAATGATTCATTTCAGCGAGGAGGAGTATTCTGCAGATTTGAATATTCATCAACTTGCGAGGCCATCCTCAGTATTTTCCATGCTCCAGATTTTACTCAAATTTTTCTTCTTTTTGCCTTAATGAATAATAACCTATTTTCCTATATGAATACACTCAAAAGCACATATTAGTTATTAACCTCAATCATAATCTTTTAATTAATTTTGTTATCATTAAAACCATTTGAGAGAGATTTCATCTCAACAATCTCCCCCTTTTTGATGATGACCAAATTCTTTAGATTATGATTTTTGTTATATATAAGGATAAAATAATTAAACTCCCCCTCAATCGTACAAGTGATAATTTTGAAAAAAAATTTACCTTTTAACATTCAAGTAAAAGAATTTTTTTTTTTAAATTATGCAATATTGAGGTAAATAGAACATTCATTAATATTGAGCATAATTGATTAAATTCCAGAAACTTAACAATAATATCAAAAGATTCAGAAGTTCTAACATAACATCAAAAAGTTAACAGAAATATTCAACCAACATATAACACAAAGTTTTTCATAATCTGACTCCCCCTGAATGAAGTCAGCAACAAAAAGTAGTAAAAAAATAGAGTAAAATCAACAGCGTAGATGAATCGTCAGATGAAGATGATGATGATGATGATGATGATGAGTTCAGAACATAGGATGACTGGGCGGGCAACACAGGAGGGCGATCAGCAGCAGCAACAAATGGAACTAAATGTTTGGTGACCCATTCAAGAATGAGGCCAAACTGAGCAATTGTGGTTTGGAAGTGAGAGAAATTGGCTAGCAATTTCTTTTGATCCTTCCTAATGGTCTTTAGTAACTTTAAATGCTTGTTATCCAGATTGCCAGCTGATTTCTTGTTGGGCTTTGATTCATCAGTCGCACTTTTGTGATGCGAGCTCCCAACTTTTTCTTTGGATGAATTATCAAACTATGTTGCTAAAAGGAAATCAAAAGAGCAAAAATGCCCAGGAACCTCTCGAAGAGGTTGGGACTGTATTTCTAAATTGGGATCAAAATTAAAAGCTGCATTATTTGGAGAAATAGGAGAGGAGTTCAGACTTACTTTAGTAGGAAATGAGGACGTTTCAGCCGGTATGTTCCCAGGAGGGCTCTTTGAAGAATGGTGGTCATAAGATATATTTAGATCAAAAAACAGGTCTTCACCATCCTCTACACGTGGTAGAGGATTTTCTTCAAAAGCATTCTCAACTGAAGGAGCGACAGTATGTGTTGAGGGATTTTTACTGAGATTTGGAGATTGAGGACGAATAGATTCAACTGAGTCAGATGAGGGAGTGGGAGTGGGAGCAGTACGGATATATTGTGGATTTGGAGATGGAGAACATGAAGTCTTCTTCTTCTTTGAAGCTTGTTTTGGGGATCTTGAAATTGGGATTTGTTCAGAAAGATCAATTCTCATTTGGTTAACATTTTTCATACAGAAGGAGTTGTTGAACTGGATGCACGGTTCATCATCAAGAAATACTTTGAAAAATTTAAACACTTTGGTCAAGAACATCTCGTAGGGAGCTGATCGACCCACAGCAGCAGCATTCAACATGTAGCTAAAAATTATATTACCCAAGTGGAGGGGTGTTCCAGTCAAAAGGTGATGAATAATTAGAATATCAAGTTATGTTACCTTTTCAAAACTCCCGGCTCTAGGCACTATCGAGTGAACACAAATATTGTGAAGAATCCGACAAAAAGGAGGAAGGTTTGAAGCCACGAGAGGCTTATGAGGATTTATCAGAATGTTCTGAAGGACAAAAGTTCAAGTGATCGTATGTTGTGCATACCATGTTTCAGCAAAGCAGTGAGCTCCAGCATCTTGTAGGTCAAGGATTTGGCATAAGGTATTGGGATTTACTTCCAAGTGTACTTCTTTGAGTACAAAACTAAAACCAGAACTTCCATTACACGCATCATAGAACGCCTTTACAAGGCGTGGGTATTGGGGTTCATTTATTCGAAAGAAGGAAGTCCATCCTAACTGATCGAAAACTTCTTCAACATTAAAACCCTCGCGTTTTAAGTCATCCAGGTCAATGAACTTTCCATTGACCACAGATTTATCGTGTCATTTTGAGATATAATTTGATTCTAAATCTGGAGAATCAAAAAGAGGAACGGTGGAAGTTATCTTGGATGATGGACGTAATTTTTTGAGAGGAGGTTGGTTTTTAGAAGGAGGTTGTTTTTTTAGAATGAGGTAGTTTTGTAGAAGGAGGTTGTTTTGGAACAGAGGATTTTTCAAGTGAAGATCTAGGGATGGATGCCACAAATGAGATTTCCTCAGAGTCATTTGAATCAACTACATGAATAGTTTTGTCTTGAGGAACCTTTTTCTTTGAGGAGACAACCCCAGACAGAATTCTGCAGGATCTCCTAATCGGTGTAGAGGCAATTCTAGTTGAAGATGAGCGGTTTTTGGATTTTTGAGTAACAATTTGAGAAGGTGCATGAGTAGGAGAGGCAGTGCAGTGATCTTTTTCTTGTTGATCAGACTCAGAGCTTGAATAGCTGTGAAAATTCTTTTCTGGTCCAAGAGATGAGTTTTTTCGCTTGGTTGTATGTTTAATGTGTGCCATTTTTGCTAAGAGGATGGACGAAAAATGTTTTGGACGAAAACTGATAGAGGAGTTTGAATTCGTGGTGAAGAAAGAGACAAAAAACTGATTAATTTGGAGAGAGAAAGGCTGATTGCATGGGAGAGAGAGAAAGAAATTAAAAAGGAGAGAGAAAATAATAAATAAATAAAATAAAAGCGTGAGAGAGAGAGAGAGAAGGGAAGAGAGCCGTTGATGAGGCGTAATGATGATGATGCGGGAATCATGATGAACTGCATTTAATGCAGTCTGCGCAATAAATGTGATATGGGAAGTTTGCAAGGCGTGCCACCCATTTGACCAATGGAAAATAAGAGGCATGTGCATGCCTTGACAGACTTGTCAAGAGGGAGTTTTCACCAAAGAGTACATTGAGTCTTCTGTTGGTTTTCCTATCCTCTGATTTTTAGACATTATTTTAGGGATCCGATTTGATATTACCTTTTGACTAAAAACATAAAACGTAAAATTAAATAAAAATAAAACAGAGAAAAAACAGAATTAAAATATTTAAATAACTTTGGAAAAATTTATGATAGAGAGTTCTTCTAAGATGTATTTAAACCGATCCTCCTGGAGAGGTTTGGTAAAAATATCATCCAATTGATTTTCAGTATCAATGAAAATTAATTCTATATCCCCTTTTGAATATGGTCTCTTATAAAATGATGTTTAATTTCAATATGCTTAGATCTTGAATGTTGAATGGGATTTTTAGAAAGATTAATGGTACTTGTATTATCACAGAGGATGGAAATTTTTGCGTACCTTAATGAGTAATCTTCTAGTTGATTCTTTATCCACAGTAATTGGGAGCAGCATTGAGCAGTTGATACATATTCAGCCTCTGTAGTTGAAAGAGCAATGGTACTTTGTTTTTTGCCTGACCAACTTATTAGAGATTTACCCAGAAGTTGGCAAGCTCCGCTTGTGCTCTTCCTTTCAACTTTATCTCCCGCATAGTCGACATCACAATAAGCAGTGAAGTCAAGATTTGAACATTTTTTGTACCAAATTCCCAGATTGATCGTGCCCACAAGATATCTAAAAATCCTTTTTACTATAGTAAGATGAGATTCTTTAGGAGAGGATTGAAATCTTGCACAAAGACCGACTACAAAGACTATGTCTGATCTACTGGTTGTTAAATACAACAAGGATCCAATCATCCCTCTATACTCTTTTTCAGATATTTGAGTTCCTTCATCATCTTTGTGGAGTATGGAGGATGGGTGCATAGGAGTTCCCATACTCTTGGCTGAACTCATGTTATATTTGTTGAGTAAATCCTTGGTGTATTTTTCTTGTGATATAAAAATGTCATCCTCTCGTTGTTTGATTTGTAAACCAAGGAAGAATTTTAATTCCCCATCATACTCATCTCAAACTCACTTTGCATGAGGTTGGAGAAATCTTTACACATCTTTTCATTTGTGGACCCGAAGATTATGTCGTCGACATATATTTGAACAATCAATAAGTCCTTCTCAAGAGTCTTCTTGAAAAGAGTAGTATCCATTTATCCTCTAATGAATCCATTTTCTTTTAGAAAAGAACTTAACCTCTCATACCAAGCCCGAGGAGCTTGCTTTAATCCATACAGAGCTTTTGAGAGTTTGAACACATGATTTGGCTTCTTTTCATCTTCAAACCCAGAAGGTTGGTGAACATATACCTCTTCATTTAAGAAACCATTCAAAAAGGCACTTTTGACATCCATTTGGAATAGTTTGATACCTTTATGAGTAGCATAAGCTAAGAGGATTCTTATTGCTTCAAGTCTTGCTACGGGTGCAAAGGTTTCATCATAATCAATTCCTTCTTGTTGGTTGTAACCTTATGCCAGTAATCTTGCTTTATTTCTAATGACTTCTCCATCCTCATTTAATTTGTTTATGAATATCCATTTAGTACAAATGATGGATTTTTCTAGAGGACGGGGCACAAGATTCCAAACTTTGTTCATTTCAAACTGTGAAAGCTCCTCCATCATAGCTTCAACCCGTGATTTGTCACCAATTGCTTGATCAATAGTTTTTGGTTCAACTTGGGATATCATGGCCATGTTGATAGGAATTTTCCTTAGAGAATTTTTGGTTCTAACACCATCGGCAGTATTTCCAATGATAAGATCAGGAGGATGATGTGTGGCAGTTTTCCATCCTCTTAGAGGTTGTCGAGAGGTTGGATCAAAATCATCCTCTTCATTTGGATTGGGTGCTTGAGAGGATGAATGTTCATCTTCTTCATATTTATCCATATTTTCTAAACACAACTCATCAAATTAATCAAAAACAACATGCATGGATTCCTCCACAGTTTGAGTCCTAAGATTATATATTCTATAACCTTTCGACGTTGTTGAGTATCCTAGAAAAATTCCTTTATCAGATTTTGGGTCAAATTTTTCCAAATTTTCTTTATTATTTAGAATGTAGCAATTACATCTAAAAATATGAAATATTTGGTTTTTGGTCCTTCCATAGTTCATATGGAGTTGTGTTTAAAATTTTTCTAATGGATGCACGATTTGAAATATAACAAGCAGTGTTTATAGCTTCGGCCCAAAAGGATTTTTCAATGTTGGCTTCATTTAAAGTAGTTATAGCCATCTTTTGTAATGTTCTATTTATTCTTTCAACAACACCATTTTGTTTGGGTGTTCTTGGACAAGAAAAATTATGAGAAATACCATTTTCTTCACAAATATTTTTAAAGGATTCATTTTCGAATTCACCTCCATGGTCACTTCTCACCGAGACAATTTTTGAACCTTTTTCATTTTGAATCTTTTTACAAAAATGGTGGAATGCCTCAAAAGATTCATCTTTGTGTTTTAAAAATAAAACTAAGTAAAACGAGAGAAGTCATCAACAATAACAAAACCATATCTTTTTCCACTAAGACTTGGAGTTTTGATGGGACCAAAAAGGTCAATGTGAATAAGTTCAAGAGGATGTTTTGTTGAAACAATATTTTTTGAGTGAAAGCTACTTTTAACTTGTTTTCCTTTAACACAAGCTTTACAAACTTTGTCTTTCTCAAAATTATTTTTTGGAAGACCTTTAACTAATTCTAACTTTGATAAATTAGAAATAGTTTTTAAGTTTGTATGACTAACTCTTTTGTGCCAATCCATTTATCTTTATCAATGGATACAAAACAAGATTCGGTAGGTAAATCATCCAGATAAAGTTCATATAAATTCTTTTTTCTAAAATCGGAGAAGAAAACTCTACCTGAGGATGAATGTTTAACCTCACATAGAGTAGGCTTAAAAATGACTTCAAATCCGCTATCACATAATTGACTAATGGTTAGCAGGTTATGTTTTAAACCATCCACATACTTAACATTTTCAATTTTAGCAGAATTATTTTTACCAATAATACTTGTACCTTTTATTTGAGCTTTATCATTGTTACCAAACGTGACTGATCCTCCATCCTTTATCTCCAAGGCTTTCTTTTGTTGATCAGAGGATGAACCTGTGTTAGGGTTTAAAAGTAACTTAGGTACCCATATAACATTGGGTCCTTGTTGGTTAGTTTTTTCTCTTGTGAGGATTTTTCTTTTGTGATAACAAATAGAATCATGGTGTCCATGTTTACCACATAATGAACATCCTTTCTTTATATTGTCAGCTTTCTTCTTAGCATGACAGATTTTGAAAGTGTGCCCAACTTTTTTGCAAAAAGTGCATTTTGGCCTATCCTCTTGTTTTTTTGGAAAGAAATAATTTTCATACAATTTTTGATTTTTGAGAACTTTTAAAACCAATACCAGCTTTGTCAAATATTCCAGATTAAGATCCCATTATCTTTTGAAATGTTTAAGTAGATTTAACAAAGTTGGTAATGTCATTTTTTAGTTCTTCAACCTCTACTTTTAAAATTTCTTTTTCTGTGTCCTCTTCTGGAAGATGAATTCTGACATTCTTTTTATTTAAAAGTGCTTGTTGCTCAGATAATTTCTCATGAGATAACTGCAAATCTAGAATGATTTTTTCATACTTCTCATTCTTGGCTTGAAGTTCCTCATTGAGTTTCTTTATTTCATAAAGTTGATTTTTGAGAAAACCACATTTATGAGATAAAGTATTTGAGTCATTTAAAATATTGTCAAATTTAATTTCTAATTGTTCACAATAGAGACATAGTTATGAAATACTTACTTTTTCAGTTTCTGATTTTTCCATGAGACAGAGGTTGGCTTCTTTTTCCTTCTCTTGCTCATAGGATGACACATCATTGTCATCCCAAGTAATCATCATGGATTTGTTTTTGTATGAAAATCTTCTTGAGTTCCTTTTGTTGAGAGGACACTCAGTTTTGTAGTGTCTCATCTTGTAGCATCCAAAACAAGTTATCTGACTTTTGTCAGTTTTTTCTTTTTGAGGAGATCTTATATCTTGTCCTCTTCAATTTAACATCCTCTGAATTCTTCTAGAAATCAGAGCGAGATCATCCTCTTCCTCAGATAGAGGATACTCCGAGCTTTCCTTTTTCATGACATCTTCATTCTTCTTAGAGGATGAACTTTCTATTTGACTTGTTTTTAGAGCAATCATTTTTCCTTTTCTGCTAGGTTTTCCAGTCAGCAATAATGGTTCATGAGCTCTTAGAGTACCAACTAAATCTTCCAATTTCATGTTGGTCAAGTCTCTTGCTTCTGTAATGGCAGTCACCATTGGTCTCCATTCTTTTGGTAAACTCCATATGATTTTTCTTATCCTTTCTTGAACGGAGTATACCTATCCAAGAGATCTCAAGTAGTTTAATATGATTGTTAACCTTGAGAACATTTCATCAATGGTTTCCTCTTCCTTCATTTTGAATAGTTCGAAATCTCTTACTCTCATGTCAATTCTTGCTTCTTTCACGTGACTTGTTCCTTCATGATGGATCCTTAGAGTGTCCCAGAGCTCCTTAGCGCTTTTGCACTCTTCGACTCTATCATACTATTCCCTGCTCATAGCACACCTTAGAAATAAATGAGCTTTAGAGTTTAGGAGTACCTTTGCATTTTCATCAGTCGTCCATTGTGCTTGAGGTTTCTCATCAGAGGTTGCATCTACGTTGTTGGTTCTGATGACGTGATCCCCATTTTCAACTACAGACCACATGTTGTTGTCTTGTGATATGAGAAATAGTCTCATCTTACCTTTCCAGTGATAGTAATTTGTGCCATCAAAATAGGGAGGTCGGTTGGATGATCCTCCTTCAGGAATATACTTAGCTTTTGACATTTTTCTTTCTGGATCTTTTTCTCTTACACTGTTAGATGTAATTTTCTAGAAAACCTTGCTCTGATGCCAATTGATGTAGCTAAATATCACTAGAAGGGGGGTTGAATATGAGAAAGGGGTTAAATACTTACATTTTCAAACTTTCAAATTTGAGCTGAGCTAAAAAGTGAGAGAAAAATATGAGAATGACACACACAGTTTTTATACTGGTTCACCCAATAAAGGCTACATCCAGTTCTCACAGTTTTGTGAGATTTCACTAATGTTCAAACAGATCAACCTCTCACAGAGGAAGATTACAAATTGTGTATTCTTTAGCTTCGCTAAGCTTACAATCAGGTTTCAAATATTTCCAAGTGTATCTCACGTGGAAATTACAATGTGATATGAGAGTGTTTGATTCTTAATACTTTCTCAAAGGATTTACAAAGATCTAATGTAGGATTGTAGAAAGTATGAAGAGATGATGGATGTTGCTTCTTGAAAGCTTTAAGATCCTTGATCTTTTTAATGCAATGTGTTGTGTGTTTAATGAAGAAGAGCTTGCTGCCTTTTATAGAAGTCTTATGATGTTCACTTCATATGCCAAGCTTTTTATGACCGTTGGAAAATCAATTCAAAAAGCCCAAGGTCTTTTCTTATAATTATGAAACTGCCATCCAGCTGTCCTTGGACAGGTGCAGTCCATCCTCAAGTACGAGGTTGTAGATTTTCTGGAAACTTGGGGCATGTGTTGTCCTTTTCTCTTTCATGTCTTTAAGGCTTGTAAGACCATGTGATGTCCTTTTCGTTCTCTTTTATTCAATGCTTGTAAAGGCTTTATGTGAAGTTCTTTTCTTTTTCCTTTCAATAAGACATGTGATGACTTTCAGTTTTGCCTTGTTTGTTGTTATCTTTTTGAAGATTGACTTTATATTGTTTTTAATTCACACAAGAGTGATCTATAGGTCTGCTTGTAGCCTTTGCACATGATGTGATGGGTTGCTTTTTCAAATGTGTTGACCATAGACCCATCTTAGTGTAAACCTTTCTCGTACCTTTCTTTTGCCATCATACTCCTTTTCTTTATTTATTCTTTAATAAAGTTTTGCCTTTGTTTAAAGAATCAAACACTTTATTATTTAATATTGGTTTGCCTTTGTTTAAATAATAAAACAATTCATTTCAGCGAGGAGGAGTATTTTGCAGATTTGAATATTCATCACTCGCGAGGCCATCCTCAGTATTTTCCATGCTCAGATTTAACTTAGAATTTTTCTTCTTTTGCTTAATGAATAATAACCTGTTTTCTTATATGGAATTACCACTACAAAGCACATATATAGCATTAACCTCAATCCATAATCTTTTAATTAATATTGTTTCATAAATATTTGAGATAGATTTTGTCTGAACAGTTTAAAGGTTTATTTGCACGCACGTTAATAATATAGACATGTTGATATAATAGAGAACTCTTTACAGGATATGATGTGATGTAAATAACAATAAAAACTTAATATCATATCATGTGTTTTGATGCATATTGATAATAAGGCATGATAACCTTATTTCATCAATCTTATGTTGGCAAACACATTCATAATGACATGATATAGTATATATCATATTTAAACGAGAAAATTTACCTTGTTGAATCACTCATTTCAATTACATGAGTATGACTTAAAAGTGATACCAAAAATAAAAATAGAAAATAATTAGGGACTAAAAGTTAATCATTTTTACTTAATTGTAGTTTTTAAGCATTCTATTTTTACAATTTCATGAAACCGGTCCTAGCTATTTAAAAATATGACAGTTTGGTTTCTTGTTATGATTTTTTAACTAAAAAATAATGTGACATACTTTATACCGTGACATGTGATATCGAATGATGTAGAAAGATTAAAACTCTTAAAATCGTAATAAATCCTATAAATTTAACTTTCAACTTCAATTTTTAATTTTATTTTTGTAATTTAATAATAACATATGAATAATTAATGTATCTAGATAATTATATATCATAAAATTGCATGTCACATTATATAAAATTATGTTCAAATTGTCATTTTTTTTAGTTTAAACATCTGAAAAAGATACCAAACTGTCACTTTTTAAAATAGAGAACCCAATTATGTTGAATTGGTAAAAATAGAAGGACAAAAACCACAATTAAACTATTTTTTAAGAGACCGAAAAATAAGCTTAATATTAAGTTTATAGACGAATTTTTTGTTGTTGAACAAAGTAATAAAAAAATTATTTAACCATTATATTACCTCAGTTTTTCATGTGAGAATTAATTTTTTTTTTTTTTTTTTTTTTTTAGAGGAATATTAATGCTAGATTGTAACCAAAGAAAATAGTAATGGTAGATTGGGCTGTCCCATAGAAGCCGCAAGGATGTGATTGGATAGCGTAAACTCTTAAATTTCAAAGATGCCCATTAACTATTGGGCTATATTTGATAGGAAAGACCCCTCAAATGATTGTATCTATATATTGAAAAATTTCCCCTGTACCCCCATTTTTATACCTATACCCCCATAATTTTTTGAAAATGACAATTATGCCCTTATTAATTCAAAGATTTTTTTATTTATTTATAATTTCATCTTTTGCGGAACTACAAAAAAGATTTTCGGTACACACCTTATTTCCGGAAAACTTTTTTCAAGTTTTCCGGTACAGAAAGTTGTTACCGGAAAACTTTAAAAAAGATTTTCGGTACAGAAGTGAAAAATTGTACTACCGGAAAACTTCATTCCAAAGATTTCCGGTAGAGAAGGTGTTTCCAGAAAACTTTCTCAAAAAGATTTCCGGTACACACCATTTTTTTAATTTTATTACTTTTATAAATGATAATACATTAGTCAATAATTAACGCATCATAAATATTAATTAACACACATAAATATACTATAAATAATATAAAAGCCATTCGAATATAACTACAGGTCTATTAATAACCATGATAATTCATAATTAAAATTATAATTATTAATTAATACTCCTTTTCTCAAACAAGATCTACAAATTGAGTTAAAATAATAAATACTAACATAATAAAAAAAATAAAACAAAAAAATTATTTTTAAAAAAAATCAAACAACTACCGGAAAATATGTGGATGAAGTTTTTCGGTGGTTTCCGGAAATGTTACGTTGAAGTTTTCCAGAAATGATGTTCTGTACCGGAAAACTTTTTTCAAGTTTTCCGGAATGAA
>PGTU02012413.1:0-13664 GCA_002896215.2 Cicer echinospermum | reverse complement strand
AAAATGAGAATGACTTGAAAATTATTTCAATAAAAAGTGATCATGGAGGTGAATTCCAAAATGATCTTTTTCAAAGCTATTGTGAATCAAATGGAATCAACCACATGTATTCAGCCCCTAGGACACCACAGCAGAATGGGGTAGTGGAGAGAAAAATAGATCCCTAGAAGAGTTAGCTAGGACCATGCTTAAAGACTCCACCTACCTAAGTACTTTTGGGCAGATGCAATTAGTACAGCCACTCATATTGTGAATAGAGTACTGATTAGACCCCTTCTTAAGAAAACACCCTATGAGATTTACAAGGGTTAAAGTATAAAAACGAAAGGACAAAATCGATTTCTTCATTCCCAGTTTTCCAGTTTTTTCCAGAAAGCTTCAGTTTTTCACTCAATCTGCGTTATGATCTGCATATTCTTCAGGTTATTCATTCTATCTTCCTACATTCAATCAATTATTTTGTGATTATGGCTCGTGTAAAGCAAAACTCAGGCACACACACCCTCACCATCTTCATCCTCTACTAGTGAAATCCCTCACCACCTCAAACACTAACTAAAGAGAGTTCCTATCCCAACACATAAAAATTCTTGCAAAGGACAAAGGAAAGGCTCCTGCCCCTATTCCGGATAAGACCAAGAAAAGAAAGGAACCTCCTACTGAAAAATTGTTGGCAGATGCAATGAAAGAGGTTGCTCAAAAGAAAAAGAAGCAAGTCATCCCTTCACCCCCTGCAAAGAAGAAAGCCGTATCTTCACCGCCTGCTAAGAAGGTCACTGCTCCAACAAAAGACAAGGAATCTCAATCATTCATCTCACCTGATTTTATAAAGAGAAAAAATCCATGAAGCTCGGACAATGGATTTTCCCTATTTTGACAGTGTAGAGTTCACGTTTCAGAATCATCTTCGCTTCCACGGTCTTCAAAACTTTCTTTTCATCGACGCTTGATTGTTATCCTAAGCTGATTAGAGAGTTCTACTCGTCGTTCAAGTTAACAGAAGACGGCTTCACTACTCAGGTCAAAGGCAAGAAGATCACTATGGATTTTGATGACTTCTCTGCATTATCAGGATTGCCCTTCTATGCAAATCCATTGATGGTAGTTCTGAGGCTGATACTGCTGACCAAGGATGGGAAGAGATAATGGATAGACACACAGCTGTCAAAGACCTGATGGTTGATGGGTTTGTTGAATCGGTTTCACTACCCATTGGTCAAATGAAGGTCCAGCATCGTATGTTGATGTATGCTTTGACACGCATGTTAGTGCCCAGATCAGGAAACCACGCAGTAGTTCAAAAGTTGGACATACTACTGCTGTGGGGGTATCAAAGGAATTAAGGATGAGTTGGACATGGATAGTGCTCCGGCATATGTTGGAAGCTTCGCAGACGAAACTCATGCTACCGTATCCGCAACTGATCACTAAGATTCTCAAACGTTTTAAGGTGTCTTTGGTTAATGAAGAAACTGTCAAGACCACCCTAGTTTTTGGAGAATCAATTGTAAATCAGATGCAATTGAAAAAGGTACAAGGTATTTGGATGAGATCACAGCCTGCAGCTGAACCGGCACAGCCTCCACCTCCACCTCCGTCTCAACCAGAAACTGTCTCTGCTCCTCCTACTTTTGTTGATAAAATCTTGGAATTCATTGAAGCTCAAATGGCCCATAATGCCCAAGTGTTGGAATTTCAGTCCAGAGTGGAAGCACGTCTAAGGACTATGCAAGCCTCCTTGACTGCAGTTGTTCAAACTGTGGATGAGATTCAGACACATCTCGGCATCAAGCTCTCATTTGAAGATGTTGCAGACATTGGTCGCCAAGCAGCTGAGGAACTAGCCTAGATCCCTTAGTTAACCCTGAGACTCACGAAGAGGAGACACCTGCTGAGGGTAATACAGCGGTCTCAGCCCCTTCCCTAGATGATAGTGAGCCCAGCCTAGCTTAGGAGCTTAGGTTCTTAGGATCCATGCTGTTTTTGCAATGTCTTGCTGTATTCCAGTGATTTTAATTAATGAATATGACAGTTTATTCCTTATCTATGCATTCATGTGATATGCTCATAACCTGCTTTGATTGTGTTGACAGTTTTTTTATACACAAGTTAAATAGTTTCAAACCCAATGCTTATGATTCAGTAACATAGGGGGAGAAATTATTTTCTGCCTTTTTGTCTTAAATGACAAAGGGGGAGAAACAATTATAACTTGATAACTTGATGATGCTTATGCTTATATTGGTTTGATTTTTTCTGATATTGTCAATACATGCTCCAACTATTGTTAATTAATGTATGTTGTATTAATATGATCTGATCTGATATGTTCTGATACATGCTCTGCTCTGATCTAATCATTCTACAATAATGTTATAATGCAATTAAATGTTAATCTGAAACTGCTCAAGTTACAATTTGGTTGAATTGTCAATTATGCCAAAAAGGGGGAGATTGTTGGATTTTGATCCTTTGATTCCTAATTTTGACATAATTAATAATTCAACAATGTTCATACAATGCATGATAAATCTAATGTTTGAATTGAGCAAGATTTCAGGAACCATAATCAAACCCTACACACTTGGATCAAATAGCTTGGAACACAAGAAATCAACAAAAGTTGAATTCTGAATATGTAAATCGATTGGGAAATCGATTTCATAACAAGGGTGTAAGGAAATCTTAAGTGTTTGTGAAATGCAATCGATTAGGCAAT
This sequence comes from Cicer echinospermum, assembly GCA_002896215.2. Classification (NCBI taxonomy): domain Eukaryota; kingdom Viridiplantae; phylum Streptophyta; class Magnoliopsida; order Fabales; family Fabaceae; genus Cicer; species Cicer echinospermum. The sequence continues at coordinate 10,945 of PGTU02012413.1, read as the reverse complement.
CGATTAGATCAATTAAAAATGAAAAATGCACAAGTCAGTAGCCTCTGATTTGGAAACAATCGATTGGCAAATCGATTGAACATTTCACAAAACAAACCTGATGGTAACAAATCGATTGGTAAATCGATTGAATGAGTCACAGTGGCACTCCAGTGCTGAGGGAATCGATTGGCAAATCGATTGATAAAATATCATTTGAAAAATGACCTCACCTGTGACAAATACAATCGATTGGACAATCAATTGTTAACACTTTCAATTTTGACTAAGTTTGGTTGCAATCGATTGGGAAATCGATTGAACTAAACACCAGGTAAAAACTTTTCAGGCAACATGCCACCAAATCGATGTTGACAAGTCGATTGATGTCGATTGATAAAAATAGCTGAGCCTCTGTTTTGAAACCAATCGATTGGCAAATCGATTGATATTAAAACTGAGTCACTGTTTTGAAACCAATCGATTGGCAAATCGATTGACATCAAAAACCTGAGCCACTGTTTTGAAACCAATCGATTGGCAAATCGATTGAAATAAATTTTGTTGAAAACACAGTGAACTCTGAAGTGTGGCAAAGCGATTGAATAATCGATTGAAAAATAGTTTTGATTAAAACAGTTTCCCAGAAATCGATTAGGCAATCGATTTTATACAGGTCTGGACATGTTCTGATGAAAAGTGTTGATTTAAAGAATCGATTGGTAAATCGATTAGCTTGTATAGTTTCAAGATTAAAGAAAACCAAGACTCGCGAAATCGATTGACAAATCGATTAAGCATATGTTTTAACTTTAATAAATCGATTGAGGAATCGATTTAGTAGTTGGTTTTTCAGAAACTATATAAGATGTCTTTCAATCTTTATTCTCATAACTTGATATAACTTTTACATAACTTTTTTCATAACTTTCATAATCTCTCATATGCTCTCAAAACTGTTCATAGCAACAAACTAACAACTTCATAATTGTGATTACAGATCTAAATACAGTTTGTTGACAATCTAAGAGAAATGATAATGTGCTCATGACAAGGCTTGAATATCCAGATTTGTGAAGAGCAACATTCATAAAGATTGAAGACCCTTTTGTTTTACAATCTTTTATTCAATCTGTAATAAATCTTTGAACGAAATAGAACGCAAGAAAAGCCAGCTTGAAACTGGTGACTACTTTCTTGGTTTGAGAAGGCTCAACAAGGAAGAGTTGTACTTTGATTCTGTGATAGGCTGCTGAGTGTCTTCAAGGATCAGAGGGTATTCATAGGAAAGACATAATTAGAGATAGATAGGTTTCAGGGAGGAAACTGGACAATCTTGTAATTGATTCTTTCTATTGAAGGAGAAGAAAATCTGAAATCCGATTGGATTTTCAGGACTGGACGTAGGTTGTTGTGGAACAACCGAACCAGGATAAATCTCTGTGTTTTCTTCTCTAACTCTCTCTCTTTAATTTTCTATATTTGCTAACTTTGGTATGCCTCAAAATTTAATTTCCGCTGTGCGCTTGATACTGATTAATTTGGTAACGAAAACTGATATATTTTCCTTTATTTCGAGGTCAAGATACCAACACTAGGGAGGACGAAAATCACCTAAATGTTCATCCAATTACACAAATGAACTTATTGGATGCACAAGTTTGGTTAAAAACCCTAATGGACAAAGCCTAGGGAGGTGAATAATGACTAAATGTTCAATCCTAATGACACAAAATGAACTTATGGGATGCCACCAATGATTGGTTAAAAACCCTAATTGGACAAGAATAAGCAAGGGAGGGAACGAACATAATGAAATGTTAATCCAATTTACACAAATGAACTTATTGGATGCACAGATTAGTTATAGACCCTAATTGGACAAGAATATGCTCAGGCAAGGACGAAAATGACTAATGTTCATTCAATTACACAAATGAACTTATTGGATCGCAAAAGATTGGTTAAAAAACCTTATTGGAAAAGAATAAGCCTAGGGAGGAGAAAATGACGCTAATTCAATCCATTACAACAAATGACTTATTGGATGCACCAGATTGGTTTAAAACACTAATTGGACAAGAAATAAGCCTAAGGGAGGATTGAAATGACCTAAATGTTTTCATCTAATGACACACAATGAACTTAATGGGGATGGCACAAGATTGGTTAAAAACACCTAATTGGCAAGAATAAGCAAGGAGGCGAACATATCCGAAATGTTAATCCAATTACACAATGACTTAATTGGATGCCAAGATTAGTTATAGCCCTAATTGGCAACGAATAAGCCTAGGAAGGACGAAACTCGCCTAAATGTTCATCCAATTACAACAAAGAACTTATGGGATCAACAGATTGGTTAAAAACCCTAATTGGTACAAGAATAAGCCCTAGGGAGGGACGAAAATGACGCCTAAAGTTCGTCAATTACAAAAATGCTTATTGGATGCACACGATTAGTTAAAAAACCCTAAATTGGACCAAGATAAGCCAAGGGAGACGAAAATGATTAGAGTTCATCCAATGAACAAATGAAATTATTGGAAATGCACAAAGATTGGTTGAAAACCCTAATTGGAACAAGAATAAGCCAGGAGGACGAAAATGACCTAAATGTTCATCCAATGACACAAATGAACTTATGGGATGCACAGATTGGTTTAAAAACCCTATTGGACACGAATAAGCCTAGGGAGGACGAAAATGACTAAATGTTCGTCCAATTACACAATGAACTTTTGGATTCACAAGATTGGTATTAAAACCCTAATTGGACAAGATAACCCAGGGAGACGAAAATGACTAAATGTTCGTCAGACACAAACACCACGCTATTGGAATGCACAAGATTGGTTAAAAACTTATTGGAAAAGAATAAGCCTAGGGAGAGAAAAATGAGTAAATGTTCATAATTACACAAATGAACTTATTGGATGCACAAGATTGGTTAAAACACTAATTGGACAAGAATAAGCCTAGGGAGGACGAAAATGACCTAAATGTTCATCTAATGAAACAATGAACTTATGGGATGCACAAGATTGGTTAAAAACCCTAATTGGCAAGAATAAGCCAGGGAGGACGAAAATATCCGAAATGTTAATCAATTCACAAATGAACTTATTGGATGCACATTTTAGTTATAAACCTAAATCGACAAGAATAGCCGGGAAGGACGAAATGACTAAAATGTTTTCATCCAATTCACAATGAACTTATTGGATTGCACAAGATTGGTTAAAAACCCTAATTTGGCAGATACAGCATAGGGAGGACGAAAATGACCTAAATGTTCTCCAATGACACAAATGAACTTATTGATGCACAGATTGGTTAAAAACCCTTATTGGAAAAGAATAAGCTAGGGAGGAGAAAATGACCTAAAATGTTATCCAATGACACAACTTGATTAATGGGAATGCACAACGATTGTTTGAAACAAATTGGACAGAATAACCAAGGGAGGACGAAAATGACTAAATGTTCACACCAATGACACAAATAAACTTTGGGATGCAAGATTGGTTAAAAACTAATTGAACAAGAATAAGCCAGGGAGGACGAACATGACATGTTTGTCCAATTACACAAATGAACTTTTGGATTCACAAGATTGGTTTAAAAACCCTAATTGGACAAGATAAGCCCAGAGAGGACGAAAATGACTAAATGTTCGTCCAATGCACACACACTATTGGATGCAACAAATTGGTTAAAAACCCTTATTGGAAAAGAATAAGCCTAGGAGGGGAGGAAAATTGACGTAATGTTCATCAATGAACAAATGAACTTAATGGGATGACCAGATGTGTTTCAAAAACCCTTATTGGAAAAGAAAAGCCTAGGGAGGACGAAAATGACTAAATGTTCATCCAATCACAATGACTTAATGGGATGCACAAGATTGGTTAAAAACCTAATTGGACAAGAATAAGCTAGAGAAGAGACGAAAATATCCGAAAGTTAATCAATTACACAAATAACTATTGATGCACAATATTGGTTATAAACCCAATTGGACAAGAAAAGCCTAGGAGGACGAAAATGACCTAAATGTTCATCCAATAACAAATGAACATTAATTGGATGACAAGAATTGGTTAAAAACCCTAATTGGGACAAGAATAAGCATAGGGCGGACGAAAATGAGCTAAATGTTCATCCAAATGAACAAATGAACTTATTGGATGCACAAGATTTTGGGTTAAAAACGCTTATTGGAAAGAATAAGCTAGGAGGACGAAAATTGACCTAACATGTTTCATCCAATGGCAAAATGAACTTATGGGATGCACCAGATTGGTTAACCTAATTGGACAAGAATAATGGCCTAGGGAGGACGAAAATGACCTAAACATGTTCGTCCATTACACAAATGAACTTATTGGATGCCAAGATTAGTTAAAACCCTAATTGGACAAGAATAAGCAAGGGAGGAACGAAAATCGTCTTAAATGTTTCATCCAATGACACAAATGAACTTATTGGATGCACAAGATTGGTTGAAAACCCTAATTGGACAAGAATAAGCCAGGGAGGACGAATGACCTAAATGTTCATCCAATGACACAATGAACTTATGGATGCAGCCAGATTGGTTAAAAACCCTAATTGGAACAAGAATAAGCCTAGGGAGAAACGAAAATGACCTAAATGTTCGTCATCTACACAAATGAACTTATTGATTCAAAGAATGGTTAAAAACCCTAAATTGGACAAAGATAAGCCCAGGAGGCACGAAATGACCTAATGTTTCGTCCAATGACACAAACACACTTATTGGATGCACAGATTGGTTTAAAAACCCTTATTGGAAAAAAATAAGCCTAGGGAGTGACGAAAAAATACGTAAACTGTTCATTCCGAAATAAAAACAATTACACAATGAACTTATTGGATGCACAAGATTGGTTAAAACACTAATTGGACAAGAATAAGCCTAGGGAGGAGAAAATGACACTAAATGTTCATCCAATGACAAATGAAACTTATTGGATGGAAATTGGTTTAAAAACCTTATTGGAACAAATAAGCCTCGGGAGGAGAAAATGACGTAAATGTTCATCCAATGAACAAGATGAACTTATGGGGATGAACAAGATTGTTCACAAACTCCTATTGGAAAGAATAAGCTAGGGAGGACGAAAATGACCTAAATGTTCATCCAATGACACCAATGACTTATGGGAATGCACAAGATTGGTTAAAACCTAATTGGACAAGAATAAGCCTAGAGAGGGGGGAGAAAATTCGAAATGTTAATCAATTACACAAATGACTTATTGATTCACAAGATTAGTTAATAAACCTAATTGGAACAAGATTTAAGCTCTAGGAGGACGAAAATGACTAAATGTTCATCCCAATTAACAAATGAATTATTGCTGCACATAGAAATGTTTTAAACCCTATTGGACAAGATAAGCATAGGGGCAGAAAATGACTAAAATGTTCATTCCAATGACACAAATGACTTATTGGATGCACAAAGATTGGTTAAAAAACCCTTTTTGGAAAAGATAAGCATAGGGAGGACGAAAATGCCTTATAATGTTCATCCAATGACACAAAGAACTTATGGGATTGCACAGATTGGTTAAAAACCTAATTGGACAAGAATAAGCTAGGGAGGACGAAAATAAACTAAATGTTCGTCCCATTAAACAAATGAACTTATGGATGCACAAGATTAGTTAAAACCTAATTGACAAAAGAATAGCCAAGGGAGGACGAATGATCTAATTTTATCCAATGACAAAATAACTTATTGGATGCACACGATTGGTTGAAAACCCTATTGGGACAAGATAAGCCAAGGGAGGAGAAAATGACCTAAGTTTCATCCAATGAACAAATGAACTTATGGGATGCACCAGATTGGTTAAAACCCTAATTGGACAAGAAGTAAGCCTAGGGAGGACGAAAATGACCTAATGTTCGTACAATTACACAAAATGAACTTATTGGTTCACAAGACTTGGTTAAAACCCTAATCTGGCCAGAATAAGCCAAAGGGAGGACGAAAATGACCTAATGTTCGTCAATGACACAAACAATATTGGAATCACAGATTGGTTAAAAACCTTATTGGAAAAGAATAAGCTAGGGAGGACGAAAATGACGTATGATTTATAGCAATTACAAATGAAACTTATTGGATTGCAAAAGATTGGTTAAATACACTAATTGGACGAATAAGCCTAGGGGGACGAAAAATGACTAAATGTTCATCATGACACAACTGAACTTATGGGATGGCAAGAAGATTGGTTATAAACCCTAATTGGACAAGAATAAGCCCAGGGAGGAGAAAATGACCTCAATGTTCATCCAATGACCAAACACACCTATTGGATGCCAAGATTGGTTAAAAAGCCCTTATTGGAAGAATAGACCTAGGAGGAGAATGACGTAAATGTTCATCCTAATGACACAATTGAACTGATGGGCAATGCACAAGTGGTTAACACCCTAATTGGCAGAATAAGCAAGGGAGGACGAAAATATCCGAATGTAATACCAATTACAACAAATGAACTTTTGATGCACTTTTTTTGCAAGGATTAGTTATAAACCTATTGACAGAATAAGCCAGGAAGGACGAAAATGAGCTAAATGTTCATCCTTAATTCACAATGAACTTATTGGATGCAAAGATTGGTTAAAAAACTAATTGGACAAGAATAACATAGGGAGGACGCGAATGATAAATGTTATCCAATGACACAAATGAACTTATTGATGCACAAGAATTGTTAAAAACCCTTATTGGAAAAAGAATAACCTAGGGGACGAAAATGACGTAAATGTTCATCCAATGACTAATGCATTATGGGGAATGAACCAGATTGTTTCAAAAATATTGGAAAAGAATAAGCTAGGAGGAGAAAATGACTAAATGTTATACCAATGACACAAATAACTTATGGGATTGCACAAGATTGGTTAACAAACCTAATTGGAAACAAGATAAGCCTATGAGAGGAGAAAATATCGAAATGGTTAATCATTACACAAATGAATTATTGGATGCACAAGATTAGTTATAACCTAATTGGACAAGAATAAGCCTAGGAAGGCGAAATGACTAAATGTTCATCCAATTACAACAAATGAAAACTTATTGGATGCACAAGATTTGGTTAGAAAACGCTAATTGGACAAGAATAAGCATAGGGAGGAGAAAATGAACCTAAAACTAAATGTTCTCCAAGAACAAATGAACTTATTGGTTGCAAGATTGGTTAAAAAACCTTATTGGAAAAGATAGCCTAGGGAGACGAAAATGACCTTAATGGGTTCATTCAATGACAACAATGACTTATTGCGGATGACAGATTGGTTAAACCCTAATTTGAACAAGAATAAGCCTAGGGAGGAGAATATAAAGTTCGTCATTACAAAAAAATGAACTTATTGGGATGGCACAAGATTAGTTTAAAAACCTAATTGGAAGATAAGCCAAGGGGACGAATGATTAATGTTTATCCAATCAATAATTATGGATACAAAGATGTGGTTTGAATAATTGACGGATAAAGGGAGAAGAAAATGATAAATGTTCATCAATGAAAAATGAATTTGGACTGCACAATTGGTTAAAAACCCTAATTGGACAGATAGCCTAGGGAGGACGAAAATGTCCAATGTTCGTCCAATTTAACAAATGAAACTTATTGGATTTCACAAGATTGGTTAAAACCCTAATTGGACAAAGAATAAGCAAGAGGAGAAAATGATTAATGTTCATCCAATGACACAATGAATTATTGGATGCACAAGATTAGTTATAAACAATTGGACAAGAATAAGCCTAGGAAGGGAAGAAAAATGACCTAACTGTTCCTCCAATTACACAGAATGACTATGGGATGCACAAGATTGGTTTAAAAACCTAATTGGACAAGAAAGCTAGGAGGACCGGAAAATATCCGAAATGTTAATCCAATTAACACAATGACTTATTGGATGCACAAGATTATTATAAACCAATTGGACAAGAAATAAAGCCTAGAAAGGAGAAAATGACCTAATGGTTCATCCAATTACACAAATGAACTTATTGGATGCACAAGATTGGTTTAAAACCCTAATTGGACAAGCATAACATAGGGAGGAGAACAGGACCTAAAATGTTCATACCAATGAACAAATGAACTTATTGGATGCACAAGATTGGTTAAACCTTATTGGAAAAGAATAAGCTAGGGAGGAGAAAATGACCTACAATGTTCATCCAATGGCCAAATGAACTTATGGATGCACCAGAATTGGGTTAAAAACCCTATTGGATCAAGATCCAAGCCTAGGGAAGGACGAAATGACCTAAATATTCGTCAATTACATCAAAATGAACTTATGATTCACAAGATTGGTTAAAAAACCTAATTGGACAAAATAAGCCCAGGGAGGACGAAATTGACCTAAATTCGTCCAATGAAACAAACACACCTATTGGATGCAAGATTGTTAAAAACCTAATTGGACAAGAATAGCAAGGGAGAACGAAAAATGATTAAATTTATCCAATTAACAAAATGAACTTATTGGATGCACAAGATTAGTTAAAAACCCTAATTGACAAGAATAGCCAAGGGAGGAACGAAAATGATCTTAAATTTCATCCATGCACAAATGAACTTATTGGATGCGCAAGATTCGTTTTGAAACAACCCTAATGGACAAGAATAAGCATGGGAGGACGAAAAATGACCTAAATGTTCATCCATGACAACAAATGAACTTATGGGATGCACAGATTGGTTAAAAACCTAATTGGCACAAGAATAAAGCCAGGGGGACGAAATGAACTAATGTTCGCTAATGATACAAACACACTATTGGATGCACAAGAATTGGTTAAAACCCTTATTGAAAAAGAATAAGCCTACGGGAGGACGAAAAATGACGTAAATGTTATCCAATTACACAAATGAACTTAATTGGATGCAAGATTGTTAAAAACACTAAATTGGAACAGAATAAGCCTAGGGAGGGAGAAATATGACCTAAATGTTATCATCGACACAAAATGAAACTTTGGATGCACAAGATTGGTTAAAAACCCTAACTGGACAAGATAAGCTATGGGAGGACGAAAATATCCGAAATAGTTAAACCAATCTCACAAATGAACTTATTGGATGCACCAAGATTAGTTATAAACCCTATTAGGACAGAACAGCCTAGGAGGACGAAAATGACCTAAATGTTCATCCAATTAACACAAATGAACTTACTTAGATGGCACAAGAATTGATTAAACCTTAAATTGGAAAAATAGCAAAAGGAGACAAATGACCTAAATGATCATCAATATGACACAATGAAACTATTGGATGCATAAGATTGGTTAAAAACCTTACTTGGCAAAGAATAGCCTACGGAGGACGAAAATACCTAAATGTTCATCCAATGACAAAATGAATCTTATGGGATTGCACCAGATTGGTTTAAAAACCCTACATTGACAAGAATGCCAGGGAGGATCGAAAATGACTAAATGTTCGTGCCAATGAAAACAACGCTATTGTGCAAGATTGGTTTAAACACCTAATTGGACAAAGAATAAGATATGGGACGGCACGAAAATGACCCAAAATGGTTTCATGCAATGACAAAAATGAACTTATTGGATGCACAAGATTGGTTAAAACCCTTATTGGAAAAGAATAAGCCTAGGGAGGACCGAAAATGAACTAATGTTCGTCCATGAACAATGACTTATATGGATGCACAAGATTGGTTAAAGAACCTAATTGGACCAAGAATAAGCCTAGAGAGGTTACGAAAATTCCGAAGATGTTAATCAATTACACAAATGAACTTTTGGGATGCACAATGATTAGTTATAAACCTAAATTGGACAAGATAAGCCTAGAAGGACGAAAATGACCTAAATGTTTCATCCCATTACACAAATGAACTTATTGATGCACAAGATTGGTTAAAAACCCTAATTGGACAAGAACAGCTAGGGAGGAGAGGACCTAATGTTCATCAATGACAACAAATGAATTATTGGATGCACAAAGATTGGTTAAACCCTTATTTGGAAGAATAAGCCTAGGGAGAGCGAAATTGACTAATGTTTCTCCCACTCACATGACTTATGGGTATGCACCAGATTGGTGTTTAAAAAACCCTAATGGACAAGAATAGCTAGGAGGCGAATGAACCTAAATGACATTCGATCCCCACCTCCATTACACAATGAACTATTGGATTCACAAGATTGGGTTAAAAACCTAATTGGACAGAAGAATAAATATACCAGCCCGGGAGGACGAAAATGACCTAAATGTTCGTCGCCCAATGATAACACCTATTGGACATGAGATGATTAAAAACCCCTAATTGGACAAGAATAAGCCAAGGGAGGACGAAATGATCTAAATGTTATTTGGCTCATTACAACAATGAGCTTATTGGATGCAAAAGATAGTTAAAAACCCTAATTGGCAAGAATTAAGCAAGGGAGGGTAAAAAATGATCTAAATAGTTATTCTACTTCCATGAACACAATGAACTTTTGATGCGCAGTATTGGGTTTGAGAAACCCTATTGGACAAGAATAAGCATGGGAGGGGGGGACGAAAAATGACTAAATGTACATGCCCAATGACAAGAATGCTTATGGGATGCACCAGATTGGTTAAAAAACCCTAAATTGGACAAGAATAAAGCCGGGTGGAGGGAGGAAAATGACCTAAATGTTCGTCTAAAATGATAAAACTATTGGAATGCATCAAGTTGGTTAAGAAACCCTTATTGGAAAGAATAAGCCTTAGGGAGGACGAAAATGAACGTAAATGTTCATCCATTACACAAGACAATGAACTTATTGGATGGCAAACAAGATTGGTTAAAACACTACAATTGGACAAGAATAGAGCTAGGGAGGACGAAAATGACTCTAAATGTTTCATGGTTGTTCCATGATGCAAAATGAATCTGTATGGTA
>PGTU02012400.1:0-14630 GCA_002896215.2 Cicer echinospermum | reverse complement strand
GACTACAACAAACCATTTCGGTTTGAGGGAAGTCACTTCAAACGATGGCAACAAAAGATGCTGTTTTTTCTAACCACGAAAAAGCTTGCCAACGTTTTGAAGGATGATATTCCGGTTGTACCAGAAAAAGGTGAACAAGCTGAAAAGGATAAAATAGCTGCTGAATTAACCCTATGGGAAAATAATGATTACTTATGTATAGAATTATATTCCTCAATGGACTTGCTGATGATCTGTATGACTACTACAGCTCCGACAGCAATACTGCTAGACGGTTGTGGGATGCTTTAAAGAAGAAGTACGATACTGAGGAAGCTGGAGCCAAGAAGTATGCTGTAGCCGCTACTCAAATATCAGATGACAGATGACAGATCAGTCGAAGCTCATCTCAACGAGATCCAGAAAATTGCTCAGAAAATCATAACTGAAGGTATGTCTGATGAACAGTTCAATTGCTGTTATTCTTGACAACTGCCCCCTGCTTGGAAAGAATTTAAAAATTCCTTAGGCCATAAAACTAAAGAATCTCTCTAGAAAGCCTGAATAACCCGCCTTAGGAATTGAGGAGGAATCTCGAAGCAGACCAGAAAGATGAAATTCTTCTTGTAGCTAATAACAAGAAGAAGAAGTCCATCGGAGCGGTTTCTGAAAGCCAAACGGCAAACAACTGAAGAATCGAACCGTACTTCAAAGAACAGCAAACAGGAATGGGAACCACCAAAGGCGTCCCAATTGCCAGGAGCACCACACCTCTAGAAATGGCCCCTTCCTTTTCCTGTTTCAACTGTGGAAAAGAGGGTCATATGGCACGCAAGTGTAGGTACAAGGCAAGGCGCTGTAAATCAGGCCAACTTGACCGCAAGAGCAATTCGTTGCATGATAACAGGAGATCAACCTCGTTGGTGGATCAGATGGATGGGTGGATAGACACTGGCGACTCCGCCATGTCTGTTGATCGTGCTATGTTCAAAACATACACTGCTGCTGAAGATAAGAAAGTGCCCGTTGGGAGACTCCCACACCACTAATGTTGCTGGTATTGGGATGTGGAATTAACTTCACATCAGGAAAGACCGTCTGAAGGATGTGATGCACACTTCCAGAATAAGGAAGAATCTGGTCTCGGGTTTCTTCTCAATAAGGCAGAGTTCACTCAGTCTATAGGGGCAGATTTGTACACCATTTCTAAAAATGGTATTTTTGTTGTGGAAGGTACGCCACTGATGGCATGTTTAAATTGGATGTTGAATTGAATAAAAATGTCTCCTTCTGCTTACATGTTGTGTGATTTTAATATTTGGCATGCTAGACTCTGTCATGTGAACAAAATGTGATTTCAAAATTTAGTGGGTTTAGGCTTGATTCCAAAGTGTCTAAAAAGGATTTTGAAAAATGCCGATTTTGCAGTCAAGCCAAAAATAACTAAGAATCCCCATAAATCAATTGTTAGAGAAACGAACCTCTAGAATTAATACACTCTGACATATGTGAGCTTAACGGAACGGCTAACCAAAAATGTGAAACGTTATTTCATCACTTTTAATGCGATTGTTCTGATGTTTAATTATGTATATCTCATGAAAATATAAAGTGAAGCGCTTGACATGTTTAAATATTGTGACTGAAAAGAAAATCAATTTAACAAAAAGATTAAAAGGTTTCGTAGTGATAAGGAACAGACGTATGATTCTGGACTTATTTAATGAGTTTTATAAAACCAAGGATATTATACATGAAACAACTGCACCATATTCACCTGAATGATGGTAAAGCTGAAAGAAAGAATAGAACTCTTACTGAATTAGTTGTGCTTAATGCTTAATCTGGTGCTGCATCTCATTGGTGGGGGATTTATTTTGACTGTTGCTATGTTTTGAAAGATTCCTAAATCTAAAGCAACTCTCCTTATGAGATAATATGAAGAATAGACAGCCCAATCTATCTTATCTTCGAACTTGGGGTTGTCTGGCGTATGTCAGAATCCCCGATCCCAAAGCGAATCAAACTCGCTATAGAGCCTATGAATGTGTATTCAATTGGTATGCATAGTTAACAGCAAAGCGTATAGGTTTATGACCTACGCGAAATTGATCATGAATCAATGATGCTGACTTCTATGAGAGATAAATTCCCTTTCAAATCAAGAAATAGTGGGCAGCGGACCAAGTCAAGTTCTGTGACAACGAGCACTGAAGCAACAAACAAGACGACACTTGAAATTCGAAGGAGTAAGAGAGGCAAGAGTTGCTAAAGATTATGGACCAGAATACATGGCCTCACAACATAGAAGAGATCTGCGAACATTAAGAAAGCTCTGTCATCCCTAGATGCTGATCTATGGCAAGAGGCTATAAACGATGAGATGGATTCTCTAGAATCAACAAGACCTGGCCATCTTGGTAGATTGCCTCCTGGTTGCAAACCAAAGGTTGTAAATGGATCTTGAAAAAGAAACTGAACCCGATGGATCTGTTGATAAATACAAGGCTCGCTTGTAGCCAAAGGTTTCAGACAGAGAGAAACATAGACTTCTTCGACACTTTCTCACCAGTCACTAGACTAACATCCATTAGGGTACTTATATCACTTGCGGCTATTCATAACCTGGTGATACACCAGATGGATGTGTTAAACAGCTTTTTAAACGGTGAAACTGGAAGAAGAAATCTACATGGAGCAACCTGAAGGATTTTGTAATTCATGGACCAGAAGGACAAGGTCTGCAAGTTAGATAAATCTCTGTATGGTCTTAAACAAGCTCCTAAGCAATGGCATGAAAAGTTTGATAACTTGATTATCTCGAATGAGTTTAAAGTAAATGAAAGTGACAAATGTATTTACTACAAATTTGAAAATAACATTTGCACTATATTATGTCTCTATGTAGACGACTTACTCATATTTGATCAACATCATGCTGTGAATAATGTGAATCATTGTTGAGCAGCAACTTTGATATGAAAAGACCTCGGAGAAGCAAGTGTAATCCTCGGAATCAGATTACTAGGTCAGAAAAGGGAATTTCTTTGGATCAATTCACTATATTGAAAAGATCCTAAAGAAATATAATTACTTTGACTGTAAACCTGCTTGCACACCTTATGATCCAGTGTAAAACTTTTCAAGAACTCTGGTGAAGGTGTTAGACAAACTGATATATGCGAGCATCATTGGCAGCTCAGGTATGCACTGTGATTGTACTAGACCGAACTTGCCTATGTCGTGGGATTGCTGTGCAGAGTTTACCAGTAGACCTAGTATGGAGCATTGGCACGCTATCGATAGAGTCATGAGATACCTTAAAAAGGGACCATGAGTCTCCGGATACACTATGGAAGATTTCCTGCTGTCTTGAAGGGTAGCAGTGATCTGCATTGGAAACACCCTATCAGATGACTCAAAGGCAACCAGTGGCTATTTTTTCCAACATAGCGGTGGTGCTGTATCATGGAAATTCAAGAAACGACAATACTGGCTCAGTCACCAGGAGTCTGAAATGATAAGCACTGCTAATGCTAGTGAGGAAGCAAGCTGTTGAGATGCTTGCTAGCCAGAAATCCCTTGTGGGATAAGCCGGTTACGCTGTGTTGATCCCACTGCGATAGTCCGCGGCTATTGCAAAAATTGAGAACCGTTATGTACAACTAGAGACGACAATACGTCGTAAGCACAACACTGTAGAGAATTACTTTCAAAAGGAGTGTTATTGTGGATATGTACGCGACTGATGAAAATTTAGCTGATCCTTTTGACGAAAGGATTAGCTAGAGAGAAAAGTCCAAATACATCCAAAAGGATGGGACTAATGCCTAGATAATGAGTCACTTATGATGGTAACCCGACCTAAAAGACTGGAGATCCCAAGAATTAGGTTCATGGGTAATAACAAGTCATAGTGATATAAGATGAACATGCTAAAGATAAATGAGAAGCATGATTCCTGAAGCGAAAAAGGATGAGATAATAGAACTCTCTTTAATGAGATCTATACTCCATATGGAGTGGGGTACTAGTGGCTACAGGAGTACTCTTGATAGACTCACCTACGTGAATGTGGAAGTGGGGGCTCGCTTCCTATGGAATTTCGAGGCAGAATTCCTAGAGCGTTCACTAGACGGGATACACGTGCAGGGACCCTAAATGACGGGCTTTATAGAATACACAATAAAAAGGTTGTGTGTGGGTTTGATGTCAGAGATAGAGTTCAAAACTACGGTATCTCTTGTTGAATCTGAATCCTACTCGCTATGGGCATGTTCAAGTCGAAAGACACCTTTGTTTATGCACAGTCTATTGAAGCGTTTGACGCTATTCTAGAATCCATTTTTAAATTCAAGTGGGGATTGTTGGAATGATGAAACATAATTGGATTGATGATGGCTTTTAAATGTGGTGAATTGAAAAAATGAGAATCCCACATTGGAGGGAACACACTCATTTATGCATTTATAGGATTAGTTCACAATTGGGTTGGGCCCCAAAGGGGCACCGCAATTTTGTGAAGGAGGGAGAACGCAAGCAAACGGACCACCACACGCGCGCGCGCCGCCGCCGCCCGCCCGTCCGTCCGGCTCGGCCCGACCCGGCTTGGCTTGGCTTGGTTCGGTTCGGTCCGGGTTGTGGTGTATTATTGTTTTTTAACAGATGGAAATTAATTATTTATTTAATTAATTAATTGCTTGCGATGAGTCACATATTCCGAACTGCCATCGAGCACAAGGTCAAAGTCAATGGTTCCTGCATTTCATTCAAACCCTAAACAGACTAGGTCTCGTTGTGCCTTGCTCAGGTCAAGAACCCAATTTGACTTAGCTTCAGATGTTTGCCGAGTCAAAACCCTAATAGCTGAGTCCTTCCCACGTTTTTGACTTTTGCCCGATCAAGGAGCCTTGTCAATCAAGTTCCCGATTTCTGAGGCACTCTCCTAGTGGCCAGTAAATGGACGCTCGTGCTCCTTCGATCCCCCCTTTTTCCCTGATCCAGTTGCTGAACTCATCTATAATAGAGAGCTCACCTCCTTGGAAAAGCACACCAAAAGCTCTCCATATCTGAGGGCTTTTCTCACTTCTCCCCTTATATATTCTTCTTCTTCTTCTTCTTCTTTTCTTGGTAGCCTCCGTGTCTATATTGTGAGTAGGCCTCCGTGCTATATTTGAAGTGTCAGTCTATCGATTGGCATACAGAGGGTGTATTCTAAGAACGGTTTCTACAGTGGCAGTAGAACTCCGATACAGTGATCTCTGGGCTGGTTTTATCCTGGGACTTCGTGGTGATAGTCTGCCTTGCACAATTTTGGGCAGTGCCTCGAAACGTCTTAAAGAGAGAGACCTAGTCGCGCGACTCAAAGCCAGTAGTATTTTCGGTGGCATAAATTGTTTTCAAGGTTTTCGAATTGTTCAAAAACAACAAATTCAAATGAAAAAAGTAATTAAAAATATTAAATTGAAAATGAAATTAATTTCAAGATAAGTTTTTTTCTCTCTCTTTTCAAATGTGACATACAAAAAGAGTGAATTGATATGTGAACATTCAAACAATTGCATATTAAGAGTTACGACTCTTGTGTGTAAATGTGCAATGTACAAAAAGAACTTTACCTCACGTTTATAATGAGAGACAATTGATTTTCCACAATTAGTATCTTGAAGTACTATCTTATTTGGATATAATTGAAAATCATGGCGATTTAAGGATGATATTGGCAGGGCACATCACTTTGTCTTGTTAAAATAGAGATGATATGTATCTGCAAACACTCTAAGACTCAAAGTTAGTGGTAATGATTGAGAAGCGTAAATAGTTTAAATTTGAAGTTTTTGGAGAAAGAAGATAAATAAAGATGTCACAAACTATAATTTTGAACGTTAATGGTCTATGCGGCGTGATTTGACACATAAATAAATCAGTGTGTCACTTCACATAATATGTCAATAAATAAATTTTTTTTCACATTTCTACAACAAAAGAAAAAACAAAATTTGACAAGTTAACCACTCTCAAATACACTTCCTATTCTATCAATTATTTAACTATTGTAAAAGTCTCCTCTGATATGCAAGGTGACTATAACTATCAAATTACAGTCAATTAAATTCTATCTTACCCTAAAATTTATTAAAATAGTCCCGTACATTGAAATGGTTAGAATTTGAGCAAGAAATAGACACACGCTTAAACCTTAACACTTTTAATCAAGACTATTGGTAAGATGCATTGTTTCGTAGCAGTAGGATATTAGCAACAGTATTTTGATAAAATCTTAAGTAAACATAGGGATAATTTCAAAATAAAGCGAACGAATAGACAATATTTAGATCACTTAAAATTGGTATGGAGGGAAGTTGTTAGTTACTCAAATTTGAACAATCGCGGATCGCGAAAGTCGAAACTGTGGGTGAGCATTTTTTGCTTTGCTTTTCTTCTTCAGACTCATTTCCATTCCATACTTCATTGGGCGATTATTCGGTATTTCTCCTTCCACTTCCCTCATTCAAAACCCGCTTTCATTCTTAATCCCAATACTCAACGCCCGCTCGTTTCATTCTTTAATTTTTATAATTTCTCTCTGACCCAAACGATGATTCAAAATTCGGGACCATAGAAAAATTTACTACTCCAATGCGTCTCATTCGCAAAAACGTTAAGCACAAAGCGAACCAATTCACGACATTGCGGATGTAACTGAACATTGTGTAAGAGGTATGATGTCTAATCCGGAGTTACACTCGATACTGCTCTTAACCAACAGGGGTTAGGGTTCTCCTGAATTAGTGGAATTGTTCTCAAGAGGTTTGAGAATGGCGGTATGTCGGCTTTTCGGTTCTTTGAATGGGCAGAAGAAGCAGAGAAACCTATTCACACAGTGTGAAGCATATATTTGATGATTGAATCTTTGGCGAAGATAGACAATATCAGATATGTGGGATCTTGTAATTCAATGAGGAAAAGGGTATGGTAAATGTAAACTTTTTGTATTATGCATGAGAAAATATGCTAGGGCTCATAAGGTAGATAAGCTGTTTATAACTTTAATGTAATGGATAATATGATACGCCGCAGAATCTTGCTGCTTTTTAATGGTTTGTTGAGTGGCTTTGTGTAAGTCGAGGAATGTGAGGAAGCTCAAGAGATTTTTGATAGTATGAAGGGTCCGGTTGGAGCCGATTCGAAGACTTATAAGTATATTGCTTGCTGGTGGGGTAAGGAGCCGAATCTTCCCCAAGCTAAGAGAGGTTTTTGGGGAGATGGTTTGTGCAGGGTGCAACCCTGATATTGTTTACTTTATGTATAATGGTTGACATTCTTTGTAAGGCCGGAGGGTTGATGAAGCCGTTGAGGTTCTTAAGGATATGGATGCTAACAATTGCAGGCCCACGACTTTTATTTATAGTGTATCGTTCATACTTATGGGGGTGGAGAACCGGATCGAGGATGCTATTGATACATTCATGGAGATGGAAAGGAATGGAGTTGAGGCAGATGTTGTGGTGTATAATGCTTTGATTAGTGCTTTTTGTAAGGCGAATAAATAAAAAACGTGCATCGGGTGTTAAAAGAGATGGAAAAGAAAGGCATTGCTCCCAATTCAAGGACCTGCAATGTTATCAATGACCAGTTTGATTACCCAGGGAGAGACTGATAAAGCTTTTATAGTCTTCCGCCGGATGATCAAGCTGTGTGAACCAGATGCTGACACTTATACAATGCTTATAAAGATGTTTGCGAAAGAAAATTGAAACGGAGATGGCTCTGAAAATATGGAGGTATATGAAGTCAAAACAGTTTGTCCCTCCAAGCTTGCACACCTTTTCAGCTCTATTCAATGGGCTGTGTGCAAAGGGCAATGTGTGAAAGCTTGTATTTTGCTGGAAGAGATGATAGAGAAGGGAATTCGACCATCACGTATTACATTTGGGAAGTTAAGGCAATTGCTTATAAAGGAAGGGAGAGAGGATGTGCTCAAGTTTCTGCATGAGAAAATAAATATTCTTGTTAAGGAACCTTTTTATGATTAAAAAAGCCATAGAAGGCAACTAACAATTACGAAATATCTAAAGAATTGATACATTGTAGTTAAGACTACTGATTTTGCAGTCAAGAAAGTTGCAGTTTAATTGGTAAGTTTTCTTTTATTTTTACACCTATGTCTTGCTCCTAGCATTTTTCGTGTTGCTTGCTTCTTCTGTTAATGTCTGATATTTTCCCTTTTCTTTTAAATTTATTCAGTTTTTCTTGAAATCCTCTGGAGTGCCATATGCTGCTACTCACATCATTTGTACCTTTCAAATGCATTGATGAGTAACAATTCAACATATCACGTTTCTAGTTATTTGCTGATGACTAAGATATAACAAACCAGTGCCCTTTTAGATTTTAGAATATACCATGATGATGTTTAGAACGTTAAAGCTACCATGAATGTTATAAAAGCTATAGTGGTAAAAACTACGTGATATTGAAGCAACAAATTAGTACCATTTGAATTTTTAGATAAGTAAGCTTGCTCTGTTCCCCCACGTCTTTGAACTTTTATTTTTAATTTGAATGACTCAAATTCAAGATTTGATGTAATTACTTTCTGTTGGGACGTGAGTGTAAGAAAATTTCTCATCTTTGGTGCAGTTGGAAAAGCTGGTTATCTTGAAGTGCAGAAAATATACAAGCACTAATATGTCTCACTAAGAACTGCATATTTGGAAGGATATTGGTTTTTTAAAAGCTCTTGGAATTGTGAAGTAAAGTAATACCACTTTTTATTCCTAAAAGAAGCCACACCCTATCCATCATTATGTTTACGATCTTCAGAAGAATTGAGGTATCTCTAGTCCAAGGGAAGTGAGAAAATGCGAGCAAACCTAGCATTCTTTGTAACCTTGGAGGGGGTACTTTGAGTTTGCAGGGTGAGACACTAATTGGAGTGGCTTTTTCAATTTTCTGCAAAAAAACTTGTAATCTGTATGACATTGACTATCATATCTGTTGATCCTCCGCGTTCATCACATGTCTGTGTAGTCTGGATGGCCACGACAAACCTCTGGTTGATCCATATCTTGTGACTGTACTTGCTTGGGTGCTGCTGTTCATATTAATGCTGGGTTTCTCTGTGCAGGTGCTAAACAACATAAATGTAACAGATGCAGGATTACAGATACAAAAGTCACAATTTCTTTCTACAATAACACTGCAATCCTTAGGATTGCAATAATGTGGGATATTATAAAGTTGAAATTGACGAAGGCTAGGTTGAGCAAAGTGTTTCTTCTATAAATTTTGGGGGCAATTTGTGCTTATTAGTTATTTTTAACTGGGATCAGTTATTCTTGCAGACATGAATCCATGTAGGAGATACAATTCCAATAATTTGATATTGATTTTGGAGTTTAAATGACTGCACCTACAATAATTTTTTTTTTACACTTGTACTCTCCTCTCGTCCCCCTCTACTCCCATCCCATTTGAAGTAGACATTGCCAAAGGCATCTACATAGGTTATGTACCCAGCAAACTTGTGCGATAGAGGCTGTTAGGGGCAGCTACACAATATGTGCAACTTTTTATAGGCATAATAAAGAAAAAGACCAAGTTGTTTATCCCTACTCAAAGTCATTGTAAGAGGATCATGTTCCTTATTTTCGTTTGAATTTTGTGATCCATAAAAAACCCATGATAGCATTCCATCAAACACATGTTGAGATCTTTGTTGTTATTTCAGTGGGGTGGATTTTGTGAGTTGTAACCAAATAGAAAGGCAAAAAAATGTTTTAAAAACTGATTTGAACATCAACCTCAACAAGGTCACGTAGACAAAGGATTATTGGTCGAACTATATGACTGAACCAAATTAAATTGGATGATTCGGTTGTTCAACTTGGACTATTGACATTCATAAATATAAAAAAAAAAGCATTAGAAAAACACAATTTTAATCAAAATTATTTATCAAAATTATGAATTTTATCAACTCTTATATACATATGTCTATCACAATATTATTATAAAGTGGCTAATGGTTATAGTGGTAAAACATCCTTCCTCCATATTGAGGAGCTAAGTTTGATTCCCTTTGGACTGAATCGATTATAGACATACCCACTGATTGTCCCCTTATCGTACAAGTGTATAAGAGAAAATAGAAAAGAAAGAAAAAGGTTGTAAAGAAAGAATTGGTTAGAGAGTAAAACAAGAGTGTTAAGTAGGAGATGGAGATAAGATTTAATGAGACAGATATGGATAATGAAAGGATCGCTTTGAGATTGAGGAGTTAGAGAGTTTAAGAATTGGGTGAAATAGAAGATGGATTTTGGTGAATTAGTCTAGAGTTTTGAATTGAGTTATGGGACCATGTGTTAGAGTTTTTGAATTGAGTTATGGGACCATGTGTTAGAGTTATGGGACCATGAAGTCTAGAGTTAGAAACATTTCTTGAATGTCATGTGTTAGTGTAAGTGGTTGACATTGCAATAGTTAAAGGTTGAAATAAGATCCACGAGAGCGCAAATATTACTTTCAATATTTAAAGGGGTCATGTCAACAAGTGCTCTAGCACTTGTTAAGGAAATTAAAAATAGAAAAGAAAGTGAAATTTTGTATTGAAAAAATCAAAATTTAAATTTTCAAAGAGTCAAATGCATAACCTACATAGATAAATTTCCACTTTTAATATCTAAACATGTTTCATTGAAACATTAGCATTTTTCTATTTTAAAAATCAAACAGCATTGAACCCCAATCAATCGATTGAATCATCCTGTCCAACTTTTAAAACATATATGATCAAATGCTCCCCTCAAATTAGACTTCCCCTCAAGTGTCAACAACAACTAAAAAGATATTTCGCAAATTATATATTATAGGTGAGATACTTTTGCAAATTCATAAAAACATATATCTGGTGTGTGGATAACCAGCTATAATCAGGTTAAAACTTTTAAGTCTCATATACTATACAAGTATACACCTAATAATGACCAGCTAGGCATCAACATGACTCATCTATTACAAATGCCATTTCAGAGTTGCAAGGGATAAAAAATACGAGACTTCTGAGTTGCACATTCTCGACTTCTAAGCCTTAAAGGTTTAATTAGCGAGATCAAAACCCAGATAAAATCATTTTTCACATGAAAGTTGGATCATTAGTAGTTCAGATCTCTTGTAACCCATTTTAACATTCATTATCTGATGAAGATAACATGTTTGCCTGTGTTAAAAAATGACTGATTGAACTTTAGTTAATGCACATCTTTCGAATCATACCATTGTTGTAACTGTAAAAAGTGTCAGATAAATCATAGACGCTCTTATAAGTTATGATACTACGGTTGTAAAACTATAGCGACTAGCGAAAATTCTCTATAGATGCTTTGACAGTAAGCAAACAACATGACTAAGCTCTCCCACTTTGCTTTTTAGTTCTGGAGTCACTTGTGGACCAACAGCTGATCCGGAGAGCTTGTTTAACTCATCGAGCAACTACAGCGAGAACAGAAAACTGCATTCAAGCAACAATCATCAGAAGAACATCAACAATGGTTTCATAAAAAATATCAATTGATGAATTTTAAATTAAATAATGAAGTATCCGCAGTTAGCCATCCTGTTACTTTGCTTTAATAGACATAATCTTTAAATAATCGGCCTATGAGAATGTCAAATTATTCTGCTAGTTGCTATACTTTGGCTATTTTGAATTCTTTTCTACAAGGCCCTTCTTATTTCATCTGAATAAATGTGCTCTCCGACGTGAAAACATCCTTGTCTGATTTTCTGCAATTTGCAAGTTCAGATTATGCTGCTAAAAACCATTTTGACTATGCTACTCAAGTTACAAAATCTTTGGTCCTCTATTACTTATTTACTTAAAAGCACATGATATCATGATGTTGCTAGTTCTTCTTTTACAATGTAATGTCTATCGGTTATAGCACAACAGCAACTCTAGAATTCAATGTTATCATACAAGAGCTTATGAAGGTAAAGGGATAAAAATCTACAATAATTTATTTCATTATATGAGGGAGGTGAAACATGACGCCAGAATAAAGGATAATCAACCCATTGCATGCATACTGAAAATGTCAATATCAAATTCCATTTCTTATTACAAGCTGGACGGTCATGTAATCAACACATTAAATCTGTTTAGCGCAGTTGATGTCATGCCCTTTCCAATAGAACAATGTTTATGTATTAATTATAGCATAAAAATGCATCATTTATTATAAGTTGACAGTGATTTAAAATTAGCCAGGTTTAGATCTCTTCACACTTTCACTTTTTTCTTAGAAAAAATACGTTCAGATACCACATTTCCCAGTGAATATCTTCCTATTGTTCATTAAATAAGGGGGAGAGAGGAGTATAGAGGGAGGCATACCATGTAGTGGTGCATACTGGTGGACAGTGCTTTGCGCAATCAAAGCAACTCTTCTGCTATTAGGATGCAAAATTAAGACACTACCTTCAGTTTTTGAAAATATGAACACAACACTGGAAGCTCAAGGCACACATGGATTACAAGTGGTAACAACGGAAGGAAAAAAGAATGGAATTCCTCATCCAATGTTTCATGCAACTCTCAAGTATAATAAACATAGTTGTTATCAAAGTTCCACATAATATCTCATTCTGGTTTTACTTGAAACTTTAAATTCGGAGTAATAAAAAAAAAATATGCTTGGTCCTGCACAATCATTAGCAACATGTACTTACCAAGCACCCCAGCAGTTCTTGTATCCAGCTGTTTCCTGAAATTTAATGAACTGTAACAAAAAAAAAAATGCAATGAAAATGTGAATAACTCATATTACCTTTGAACAATATTTAGCTTGGAAATAGATATCATAGAGAAATATATTGAGACAGAAATATATGGACAAAAATATACATTCAGAAATATTCTTGTTAACTAGGCTACAACAGTCCACTGTGTAGCAGATGAGAAAAATCCACTGGCAAGATTTGATTGTGTTCATGAGAAAGAGCACGACTCAGAACTCACAGTTAAAGCACAGAAAAAAAATCTCTACTGGCAGATTTGCATTGTATTCATGAGAAAGAGATAGACTCCGAACTCACAGTTAAAAGCACAAGAAATAGGAGAGAACTGGTGAACCCTCCAAGTATTGTGTATAGTTTCTGATGATGCAAGTTTCCCACGGTACATTTCTTGAAAGTGATAGGATGACTAGTGAATAGAAGAAAGGAATACATCATGAACTCCCAGACCCTGCCATGGCCTTCTCATAGCAAATATATAGCAACGGAAAACAA
The DNA here is from genome assembly GCA_002896215.2 of Cicer echinospermum. NCBI lineage: Eukaryota > Viridiplantae > Streptophyta > Magnoliopsida > Fabales > Fabaceae > Cicer > Cicer echinospermum. Next base: position 1,358 of record PGTU02012400.1, on the reverse strand, counting down.
AGAAACAATTGTTATTAGAATTGCAAAACCAAAAAATATCACTCAACAACGATTCTAACAAAAAATAGAGCATAAGTATATAAGTCCCCTATACCAAAGTTACAAAGTAAATTTTACATCAACGTGTGTCGAACCACTCCTGGAATCTCTAGTGTCAAAAGTCTGTACTAATTACCATAATCTCCAAACTCATTTTTTATTTTAAAAAATATACTGCATTTTCTAGTCAAATTGAACTGGCTAATTATGACATAACTATTCAAATTCATATTGATGCTATGAAAAGCTTCTCATCATGAGAGAAACAGGAACAATACTAAGTCAATCAATAAATTTCAAACATGCAACAAGTCACACTCTTTAACAAAAGGATACTGCATCGATTAATAAAGCTCAAGAATCTAACAATGTTATTAGGCACATCTATCTGAATTCTCCAAATGTAAAATACCGAAAAGATAACCCTAGATTCAAGTTACGATATCATGGTTTCGTCAAATCAAACAGAATTCAATGTTCAAGTAAAAAAAACAGAAGCAGAAACGAAATTAAGATCCCTTAACTTCGTGATTCCTTGTGGAACTCGCATATTCTCAGCAAAAAAGAAGATAAGACGCTACGAAAGAAACGAAAAAGACACGTACCTCATCTCAAATCAGAAGCGCATTTCCAATTTCAGTTCGATCTCTCTCCAACACGCGATCGTCGTGTTTTAATAAAAAAAAGGTTTTTAGCTACGTTCTGCGGCGATTACTCGAGGGCAATTTGGGCATTTAATAATAACAAGAGGTCAAAAACGTCTAATAAATGAAAAGTTTTAATGAGAAACGACGCCGTGTAAGAAGTGTAAAGTTGTGTTTGGATGGAGTTGCCGGAATGTCCGGTGTGTCTTCAAAACTACGACGACGAAAACGCGATTCCTCGAGTACTATCATGCGGCCACACGGTTTGTGAAATTTGTCTTGTGGAGCTTCCGCCGCGATTTCCAAACACGATTCGTTGTCCAGCGTGTACTCAACTCGTTAATTACTCACCCAAACAAGGCCCTTCTTCTCTTCCTAAAAACATCGACCTCCTCAGGCTCTGCCTTCAACAACAACAACACTCTTCATATTCTAATCAATCGCGGAAATCGAATCAAAGGTCCACGATCAACGATGACTATTCATCTCGATTTTGGTCTGACGAGTTCTACGTTGCTTGGAAGGATTGGATTCTTCCGTACGACGCCGTTTCTGTCGACGAGCACGGTATTGGTAGGTTTAATTATTCGTCCAAAGGTAGGGTTTGCTTCGGAGTTAATCTTACGGTGAATCTCGCTCCAATTGTTTCTTTGCCTCCGGTTAGCGATTCAAAGT